>WWET01000490.1:271989-286367 GCA_011038615.1 Limnodynastes dumerilii
GATAAAAAAAGACCTCAATATTCAGGAGGCCCCTTCCTATAGCACTCACCACAATACACGTGAACCATTGCTATTTACACTTAATTCTATATTCCTCTACTTGTTATAAACAAGACAAATGAAGATTTCATGTTCCTAAGACCAGAGACAAAAAAAGCGGATCAGAAAAAAATAAAGATGTCAGTAAAAAACAAATGTAATAAAAAGCCAGACGTGTCCACTATACAAATACACGGACTGTATATTTTTTTTAAAGGGTTAATTCATTTGGATCAAAATGTATAAAAACCTGCCCTAGTCTCAAGGTCAGGACAGTCTCCGGAGAGCGATTATGCTGACTACAGGCTATTGGTCTGATACCAAAGAGCGTGTGATCGTAACCTCAACCCATAACCTGTTCACATCAATGTTTATTAACCAGCTCATCATCGGACGTGTAGTATATAACAGTTGGTGGATGACTGGCTCCCAGCAATGCTGTTAGAGGCCAAACTGCTTGGTCCAGGCCTCGGTAAAGCACAGTTTCTATTAACTTCATATATGCTTTACATAATGAGTTTGTGATTGATTTTATGGTTTTATGTGGCCTCAAATAAATGTAAATTATCTCAAAAGCTAAATGTTCTACTCCAATAATAGGGGTGCATTTATTTAAAATGTGGCGAAACGCGTCGATGGGTGCAGCCACATTAATGCACCTGCTAGTAGGCCCCCTAAGTACTGTTTAAACAGTAAAAGTCATACAGGTCTTCCGTTACCCAGCACACATCTTATAACAGAGCATTGACTCTGTGGCTGGATGCGGAGATGGAGGCATCAGAGTGTGATACCTCAAGCTTATTCACATAGAAAATCCCTCGGAGATTGCGTTAGCCAGTGCAGACACACACTGAAAGAATTTATCAGCCACAAGAAAGTAACAGGGACAGCAGAACCTTTTCTCTTTCCATAAATATATATAGAATTTTGGATTTTTCGTCAAATTCAATTATAAAAAATAAGCCCCTTATACTCCCTTTCACCAAAAACCTGGGTTTTTGGCCTAAGACCTGGGTTTTTTGTGGTTATGTGAAAGGTCCCGGGGTTCTCTTCCTGGGTCTATTGACATGGGAATTGGAACCGGGACAAAAGAAGGGTAAGGGTACAGTGTGAAAGGTGCCACCAAGGTTTATCAACCCAGGCTTCACCTAATGAAACCTGATTGGAGGGATTTGTTTACTATTGCTATGACGAATTTCCTGTGCCAAAGGTAATCATGCGACCAAAGACCACGCAGAGATTGTGGTATGCGTAAAGCCGTAATGCTCTCCAATCAGCTTCCTTTCTCTCCTGCTTCTGGGAACGCCTGGAGTAACTGTGCGAGAGGAACGCAGCGATGTCGTTTCGGTATTAATAACCCCTCTGTATCTGCCGCTGTGTAAAAGGTAGAGCCGTGGAATGAACACTAATCCGTCACAGAGATGACATTCGGCAGAGACCCTTAAAGCCGTCAGAGGGAGATTAATTTTGTGATGTACACAGTTGTAACCTCTTTAATGTCGTAGCCGGCCAGAGAAATGTGAATAAGCAAAAAAACAAGGTGCGGATTATAGTAAATAGTATCAGCAGCAAGAAGCACAAACAGGACAAATAAAAGGAGGAGAAAAAAAAAATAGAGTAACAGCCTAAGGCCCACATCCAGGTCCGTATTAATAGTTGCGTAGTTTTCATCTTACGTACGTTTTAAGAATTGAGCTACTACACATGCGTAGTAGCTTATTCACGCTATCTACGTAACATTTCCGTACGTAGATTACGTAGCTTGCAGTCTTATGCAATCTTCGTTCAGAAATTGTATGAAGGAACATGTATTTGACGATATATAAGAGCCACCCAGTCTGACCATTATTTATTAATCCCATAACGGCCCTAGATCCTATTCAATCATTTGCTGCCGTTTTTGAGGATTTAGGTTATCCTCCCAAGCACGTTTAAATTGTTCTACTGTGTTAGGTTCCAACACCTCTGATGGGAGGCTCTTCCACTTATCCACTACTCATTAGTGCAGTGTCCTCACATTTATGGGCACACGACTCAAGGCTTAACAAAAGAGGCGGAGCTGTAACCAAAAGGGGCGTTGACTTGACCAAAGATGGCCGTTTAGGGGCGGGTTCTGGGCAGATCAGGGGTGGGGCCTATTTTGTCCCGCTGTGTTATTTGGGTGAGTTTGAAGATATCAAAGGGTGCTCCTCTGTTTTGTTCAAAGGGGTTAAAACACATGGGACACACCATTTTGGACAAGCTGAAATACAATGTGCTGCTGTGGACACTACTTTCCCCCTTTGAACAAAATTTTCTATTAAAAAGACCAAGGGAAAGCGGGAAAAGCAAAAATGGAGAGAGCAACCCAGAGCAACCAATCAGATTCTAGCTGACATTCTCAAGTATGAAATTGGAAAGTGAGAGCTAGAATCTGATTGGATTGGTTGCTATGGGCAACATCTACATTTTTCCTTTCCGCAGCTTAGTAAATCTGGCCCCCAAGGACCTTATCCAAACTTAAGAGTTAAATCCACGCGCACAGTGATCTGAAAATCCGTGCGTAAGAGGCCAATGCACTTCGTGGACATTCTCCTCTCACGTAAGGAATTTAGTGGACTTCCGTGTCCATAATCCTACCTTAAGATTTCTGCTCGTGACTCTGTGCACAAACACACCAAAGTATCCAACCCAGTCCATATTCTACACTTTAAATACCTCCCTGCACCCAAACAGCGCATCCTGGAACTTACGAAGTGCTGCCGCGCCCCTACATACGGAAGTCTGGACAGTACGGCAAACACTTCCGCACATTTAGAGTTCCTATGTGTAACCTCCGCTGCGTGCATTCACAGCACGCTTACAGAGCCAGATTTACGCACACTGCGCACGTGACACTGCACGCATTATTAAATCTGGATCCGGTCCCAAGTTTCTATTCGCTTTAAGCTTTCCTTTGAAGACCAGCTTTAACAATGTGCCACTAAACACAAACCACCTTCGCCTGGTCCCAGAGACGCCATCATTGACGCATAAACGTCTCATGGAGGGGGAACAAGGTGCAGAATCTGAACTTTGTTTCACGTCAAACATAAAAAAGGAAATAAGAGGAACAACTTTTTTCTCCTTTCAAACAATGAGGTGTATAAAGATTTCATTCCGGCAAAGACGACACCGAATGAGTCACTCGCTAGAAGCGGCGCCAAGAATCCATCTCCATTTCTCCAGATGTCGGTGCCGAAGCCCAGTCCCGTGCGCTCGGCCTTTATTTCTTTTCTTATTTTGCCTCTCTGTTCCCGGTTATTATTATTAGCATGTTACGCAAGGCGCTGGTGCTTCTGCCTTAAGTGATGTTTTAATTACCTGAACCCTTTGGAGTGTTTTTCCCCGCATTCTACCCTCATCTTCTCAAAACATTTCCCCTTAGGGAGAAGCTGACTGTGAAACAAGGATCCCATCAAACCCGTCCTTGCTTCTCATTTCAGCTGACAGACGTGGTCGGAAAGGCTTGAAAGGGATAAGCAGGACGAGCAGTGGAGAGAAGGAGGCTAAATCAGGCTAAATATTCACGGATATACCGGAGAAGCGCAGAGGATTCCATCGGGGGTTACTGAATGGTGTCTTGCAGAACACAACGCAGTGGAGTCAAAGGAAACGGTAGACGCGAAAATACGGTGTCCCGTCAGGAAGTTTTAACTGTTGCGTTGCTCAGTTACTATCACAGACAGTTCACGCACTTAATTATCACCCTACATCGGGGCTCAACTAATACCAAGTGCCAGGGTCCTGGTGGTAGGTCAAGTGCTTCCACTAGGCAGCTGCCTAGGCGACAGTCCTAAGCAGGTGGCATAAAGGTGATCAGAGACACTAATGCTGACAGCCACTGTAGAACACACAAGCCGCTGCTGCTCTGCTAATCCCCTGGGGCAGCTTGTGCGTTTAAAGAGTCGAGGCTCAGTAACGCTTACTTGTACTGCTTAGCCAATCAGCTGTCAAGCTGATGGCTTAGCAGTTAAGTAAGCACTGCCAAAGGGTATAATAAGCTGAGCCGTGGCTCCTACGTGGTGGCAAGTTGTTTCTGAAACACCAACCTGTGGCTCTCAATACTACGAGTCCCAGCATGCTTTGTGGTCAGGTATCAGCAATGGCCATGCAGTCAAAGCATGCTTGGACGTGTAGTTTCACAACACCTGGAGAGACACAGGTTGGCCAGGTCTGGCTTAGGGAGTCGAGGGACCTAGCATCAGCACTGCCTGGTGCACTGATTGACATGGAGGGGTCACTGATGTAGGTTAATCCATGGTTTATATGTGCTGACAAGTAACGATAATACACACACACACACATACATGAGTGAATACAAAAGTACGAAATTTGGGGAAAAGAACCGACACCAACAACAAATATTATAGATGAGATGTGATTCAATTTTGAATTGGTCGCAGTATTAAAATATCAAATACCAGATACAGAAAGCGACGGAATCTCGGAGTGATTGATAAACCAGGGAGGGATTTTTTTTTTCCTGGCCGCTGTTGCATTGGTCTAATTTGCTTTCTTGGCCGTTTTGCACTATGCGGCACATAAATCAAAGAAATGCTAAGAGAGGCACATGCATCATAGATTGGCATTTCAAAATCACTTGCAAAATGTGTATTGGACACAGGGCAGGGAGGCCCGAACAGGCAGGGAACGAATAAAAGGCCAAGGCAGCCAAAGGGATGGAGTCATTAAGCTGCGTTCGAAAAACTTCCTTGGAAAAGTGGAAAATTGTTTTGAAGCAACATTAAAGGCAGAGAAATGTAATGTTGTATATCGCAGACTATTCAGGGGGGAGGCTGGAAAGGTCTCCCCCCGTGTCCTATACCCCATTGCCCACTCAAAGCTCCCGGATGTGGCGGTTGCAGTACCCGCAGCGATCGGCTGCCATTTAGAAATAGAGATAGCCGAAAGATGCTTTTCTGGTGTCATTATTTCCAATAGGCAGCCATTTTAGAATTTTTTTTATGAATGGGTGAGTGTGACAACTGATCAGCATACTCATTCATTTTCACAGGACCCACCGCAGACAGCTCCGGAGAGGTAAGAGGGGGGGTTAGTTAGGGTTAGGCTCCTAGGAAGGGAGGGAGGGTTAAAGTTAAGGACATAGAAGGGAAGGGTTAGGGTCAGGGTCAGGCTGCGGGGAGGGGAGGTCTTATGGTTAGGCTATAGAGAAGGTAGGGTTAGGATCAGGCTAGGGAGAAAAAAGTATTAGGGTCAGGTTGCGAGGAAAGGAAGGGAAGGGTTAGGGTAACAGAAGGGGAGGGTTAGGGTAACGGAAGGGGAGGGTTAGGGTAACGGGAGGGTTTGGGTAACGGAAGGGGAGGGTTAGGGTAACAGAGAAATGTAATGTTGTATATCGCAGACTATTCAGGGGGGAGGCTGGGAAGGTCTCCCCGTGTCCTATACCCCATTGCCCACTCAAAGCTCCCGGATGTGGCGGTTACAGTACCCGCTGCGATCGGCTGCCGTTTAGAAATAGAGATAGGGAGAAAAAAGTATTAGGGTCAGGCTGCGGGGAAAGGAAGGGAAGGGTTAGGGTAACAGAAGGGGAGGGTTTGGGTAACGGAATAGGAGGGTTAGGGTAATGGAAGGGGAGGGTTAGGGTTTGAATTCGAGGAAAGGTTGGGGGTAGTTTTTCCACTTACCTATCGGAGCACAGTGTTCGGTGCTCCGGGGATTGATAGCAATGCCTCATCGAGGCATAAGCAATCGATATCCCAGCCAGTTTGAAACTGGCTGGGAGAGAACGGCCCAATCGAAATAGGGCCAATCTCAGCGGGGACCCACACTCATTCCACAGTCAACAGTAAGAGATACAATTAGAATGCGTTCAGGGTTTGGGATAGGCCCCTTATCTCCAGTGACGGGCAATCTTAATGCTTCAACACAACAAATAACTTTGGACAATGTTATGCTTCCAACTTTGTGGCAATAGTTTGGGGAAGGCCCCCGTCTATATTCCTATCTCATTGCTTTGCTACATTGCTTGGCTACCTTATGAAATAACGACTCCCCGATCCCTTTCCTCCTTCGTAGTTTTTAATGTAGTAATGAAATACCAACAGTGGAGCCTATAAAATGTGTCCGTATGTAATGAACACCCCTGTGCTCCAACAAGGAGACCCGGAAATCATGGACTGTTAGTGGAAGCTGAGGACTGAGGTTGGGAAACATTGGTTTAAATATTCCATAACTGAACAGTGTTTAATGAAAGCAACTTCTATAGTTAGCCATTAAGTACATAAATGAAAAAATTCTTCTCTCTTAGCTTGGTAAATATTTCTAAATCTGAAGGTTCCATATAATTGGTAAGCAAAAAAAAAAAGAAAAATAAACGTTTCATAAACATATGCAATCATTGCGCGAGTCCCGATCTGATCAATTTTAATAGATTAAAAGCAGGAGCATAAAATTCACCGTTATCCCCAACATTCTCAAAAGACACAACACAAAAAGTAACATTTGAAAGAGTTAACGCGATAGCTGGATAAGCCATTAGAAGTGCCAAATGTTCATTAGAGCCCGGCGTGTCGCTCTCCCAAAAAAGTGAAAACAACATTTTTTGCTTTATAGTACAATCATCTCCATGGAAACCTCAAATGTAAGCCCGTGTACAACAGGATATTATCAACGCTACATCATTACTGTTTACTTAAGAAAAAAAATATTGGATATTCTTGGCAGTAATTAAAGCAGGCAAATTAAAAGCCGATAAACACGTAAAGCAAAAAAATAGCTGTAAAGATTAAACAGAAAACAAAGTTTTGTTTACACCTACTGATCATTATCACTAAACAGGTCACAATCCGTCGTCATTGGCATAAAAAAGCCTAAACATGTTTATCAGAACTTTTAAAAGCAATTATTTTGTGTTTAACAAGTAAAGAACTGAAAAAAAAAAAAGAAAGTAGAATTGTTCTAGTCGACTTGTTTAACCATCAAACTATATATCAAAATCAGTGGGAATCCCAGAGCTGATGGTCTGCCTTGAGTAACCTTTCCGGGAAGGGTGTCTTAGAGTTAGTCTATGGCGAAGGGAGGGATAGGCTCAGGCTGCGAGGAGGGTTAGGGGTCTCCCAGCTCATCTAAATCCTCTCCCCCTTCCCACTTCTTCCTAATCCCTCCCCGAAACTGCATTACGCTGCCTCTTTCTTTAAAGACCGCAATAATATATAATATTTATATATCTAATATTTGTACATCCAAAATTACTTTTTAATAGTACCTTACTGGTACGTAGATTGCGTTTATGATCTATTACGCATGCATAGTAGGTCATTTACTAAATATACGCACCTAAAGCAGAAGCTTCTTAGGTGGGAAAACGGGCCCCTATCTCACCGGAAACTGCCGAAATACGAAGGCCGCCGTCCAAAGACAGGTCATCGGAGCAGCAAACTACACCCCTGATGTGGACGACATCACAACATGCGATCACAGCTGACAAACCAGATTTCGGCGTTAAAAAGTGGGTGTGAACCATAAGACATAGCGGGGCATTGGAAGGTGTGTTGCACAGTCTTGGACAGCAGATAACAGCCACTTGTTCCATTCACTTACTTATTTGATTCATTTATATATTTAATAACTGTCCTGGTCCCAATTCGATCCTCGGTTTGGTTTCAAATTTAGGATATTCTTATGTTTGCCCCAAGCATGTCAAACCATCTTAGCTTGTACCACCCCTGATGGGAGGCCACTGTGTGTATCAACGACCCTTTCGGTCCAGTCACGCTTCCTCTAACGGGTCACTGACTGCTCTGTAATCACACGGATGAACAGCTGAAAATGAAAAATCCAGCTATATGTATTTTCCTATGTTACTAATGGATTGCTCGGGTTTTTCTCAGATAAATGCCAGGGAGTGAGATTTAGGACAGTGTGAGCGCCGTATTTCTATCACAGCAAAAGTTCACACAATACATTGTGTCACTGCGTCAGTCAGTGATATTATATATGCCTGCTTGGAGCAGAAATCTCTGTCTGTTTCCCGACTTAAAGGCGGATTTAACCGTTAAACTTTCTGGTATTTGCCGTTTCTTTCCTTTTCAAATAATATGTGTCTTATGCGGTACCGAATGCGGTCTTTCGGTACTCTGAATACAGGCCTTTGTTATGATGAACAATTAAGATATATAGATCCAGAGTTGCTCTCACATTTTTTAAGGGCATAAGAGATGCAATTGTGCACTCGAGCAAGGCATGTAGATGCTTCTGCGGCAATACCTATTTCGACGCTGATAACACCGGCATACTTACCCGTTCATTCAGAAAACCAACTCCACAGACCCGCCGCACTGGACCGGGCAGGTGGGTATTATAGGGGTCTACAGGGAGTAGCAGTAAATGGGGAGTCTTAGGGTCAGGCTGCGGGGAGGGGAGTCTTAGGATCAGGCTGCGGGGAGGGGAGTCTTAGGGGCAGGCTGCGGGGAAGGGAGTCTTAGGGTCAGGGGGCGGGGAAGGGATGCTTAGGGTTAGGCTGCAGGGAGTTAGGGTCAGGCTGCGGAGAGGGTAGTCTTAGGGTCAGGCTGCGGGGAGGGTAGTCTTAGGGTCAGGCTGCAGGGAAGGGAGTCTTAGGGTTAGGCTGCGGGGAGGGTTAGGGTAATGGAAGGGGAGGGCTATGGTAAGGATAAGGGTAAGGGTTGCAGTTATTAATACCTACCATTCACCGCTGCATCTTCCTTCTTCGGAGGATCGATTGCTTCTCCTTGGCAAGGTAGAAGCAATCCATTTAGAAAAAAGGGCCGTTCTCTGCGGCGACCCACACCTGTAGCTCCCAAAGCCGCAGAGATTTCTATGTCTAAAAGGTAAGCCTTCCCCTAAACCTCTCTTCTTAAGCCCTAACCCTAACCTTAGACCCCAAGCTTAAGCCCAATGAAACGGTCGCTATAGGGAACGGGTAAGCAATAGGCTTCTGCTTCCAACAGATTTCTGCATTCCGCACATGAAGGAGCCGCCATTCAGCTGGTGGATGAATCATGTTGGCAATAGGGCTGCCTGAACCAGCAAACGCCTCCCGTTACGCCCAGGTCTACCCTTGCCCCTGTTGTGCCCTTCCACTCATGCTCAGGACCAGCTCCATAGTGCTTTCAGATGGGACGAGACTCCTGCTTCTCTAGCACAGGCCTGGCCAACCTGTGGCTCTCCAAGGTGTTGTAAAACTACAAGTCCCAGCATGCTTTTGGGTGCTTGGCCTATACCTGACAAAGCATGCTGGGACTCGTAGTTTCACAACACCTGGTTGGTCCGGCCAGCTCTAGCATATAACATCCGCTTGAAAAGAGAAAGATCTCAGAGAAGCTGCACATAGTAACATTTAGGTCATTGTATTTGTAGTATGAGGAGCTACGGTGAAGGGCATTCATAACAACAGATGCTCTTCCTCCTACTCGGCACTTAACGTGTAAATCAGGGTATCAGACTATTGAAGCTTCCCTTTGGGAGAACCTGGAAGGAAGCCATAGATTACTGCGAGGGGTGGGGCTTAATGACATGATGTATGCAAATTATGTCATTAAGCCCCGCCCGTCAATCAACTGTGTGAACTCAGGTGTTAAAGGGGTGGGTGGGGCTTGATGACATCATCAAGTTCCGCCCATCCCTAGTAACTCTAGAGATTACATAGGTGATTATTTGGGTGTGGGGGCATGCAGGAGATTTGCCGGCTCTCCCGGGATACCGGCCCAAATTTCAGGAGTCTCCCGGATTTTCCGGTAGAGTCGGTGACCCTGGTGTAAATGCCCTCTGGTTGGGAAATAACGGCACAAGGAACAATCCTGCACTGGCGTCTCGTTATAAGAAGACCTTGCAGCAGATGAATGAGTGACAGTGGAGAGAAGCTTACCGACAGCCCAGAGACACACAGGCTGGCATAGATTGTATGAGGAGGCATCAAGAGGACGTGAAGTTTAGCTGCTCCTCTGTAACGGGCAGCTGTCAGATAAAGACAGCGCTTGGCACTCAGCTTAGTACTGTCCTGTGTCCCCCATCCCCTCATCCTCCTGCTGACAGAGAGCAGCACTAAGCTGTCATCTGCTGGCAATGGGCTGAATCCAGACTTAAGTGCTTGAAATGAGTTACTCCTGGGCTAAACCATGTTGATTGCAGGGGGAGTCAAGGTAATTGTATTCTTTGCATGCAGGGATATATCTTTGAATTGCTTACTGCACACAGATACTGACCAGCTTTACTATCACACTGTTATTTAGACTTGGGATAGGAAACATCACCTCTCAACTCTAATACTGTTTCCAGCAGATGAAATATGACTCCCCTGCAATCACCATGGTTTAGCCCAGGAGTAACTCATTTCAAGCACTTACTTAAGTCTGGATCCAGCCCAATGTACTTATTAACAGTGGTCAGAATTCATGGACCAAACACCGAGCACCCATACTGTACAGTTTAAAAGCCTCCCACCGTGCGTGTATTCGAGCGTACGGAGAACCGTCGCGCCACAACGCACAGAAAAACGGCAAAACGGTTCCTTATGTTCAGAGTTTCGTTGCATAACATCTAGTGCGTGAATGCGCAGATCGCTTGTCTTACTTACACACGCAGCTTGCGAAAATCGGATGTCGTTATTGCGTCTGCATCAGATTCAGAAAGCGGGAGCGACTTTTCCAGAAACCCGACGAGGTCCTTTAGGAACGTCAGCGAGTTGACCACATGGAATTTTCCAGACACTCAGCAAACGGCAACAATAAATATTTATTTTAAATCACAGGGAATAAAAATATGAGTAAAATAAAAACGGGTTTGTCCTGTGTGCATTCACCTACTTTAAAAAAAAAAGAAATGGTTTATCTGACATCATTTATAGGTGCGCGGTTGACCACTTTAATGAGATGTTATTTGAAAGCTGATACATTCCATTTCCTTATTTCTCTATAATAAGATCTACTAATCTGCCATAAAAACATCAAATATGCAAGATCAACTTTTCACAAACATTAAGTCCATTTTCCCCCCCTTACCTGCCAAATACGGCGGCTACCTTAGCCAAAAAACGACCATGGTGATTGATTAGCAAGAAAAGTGATCCCACGTTTAAGAGTAATAAAGAGAAATGATTGATGGACGTTTCTTCATGCAGCAGATTTGTATGGACATTGGCCAGTAAATGCAGGCAAAAGAAAAAAAAAAGTCTAATTACCCAGAAGCCTCTTGTCCTGCGGCTTACCCTGGGAGCTGGGACAATACCGATGCAATGGGACAAGAGAATCAGCGGTGTGTGGCATTAAAATAGCAAGCCGTGAAGCAGCGCCTCACTCATTATTAATGAAGACCAAATAAACATTTCAATTTCGCTCATCGCTGTAGCCATCGAGTGTAGAGGTCAGCGGGTTGTCCAAGGCGATTATTCATTCTGGACCACAGGCTAGACCAAAATGAAAGCCAAAGCAGGTGTTAAAGACCAAGTTCAGCCCCTATTTCACATTCACGTTTATCAAAAGATCTCATTAATGATCGAGGTAATCTAGATGAATTAATTAGATATTTTTTTTTGCATACTTGAATATGTCCACAACGAGTCTCCTCTGCAGCAGGTTGCCATGATCGTAGACAACGACTGACAGTCTGTCAGACGGTCCCATTAGGACACGAGCTTTGTGATGGCGGCTTGCTCATTACGAGCCGGATTCACCGTTACGAGTGAGTTAGGTGATTGCTCGTCCTACCCTTAAACCCACCTCCCGTCTTCAGGTACCTAATGGCACCTAAGAGTCCCATAGAGCTACCTTATCTTACCGTGTGTAGTTTCCTTCTTAAGAAGGAAACTACGCACAGAGAATTGCGCTCCCCGCCTGTCCCGGATGATCTACATCCCTTCCCCTGCCTACCTTCTCCTGAGGCTGCTATGGTGCACCTCCTCCTGCCTAAGCTTCAACCATTCCTAAACGGTACGAGATGGTATAAATGAGCCACTACGCCAGACCCTCCAAAATGACCCATTCCATTAGGTACAAAATGCTCTGCTCCTGAGCTTCCACCTGCCAGTTACTATGGTAACCACCTAACCTTAACCTTCCCCCTTACACCAGCCTAACCCTAACCATCCACTTCTAGCAGCGCATTCTGTGAGCAGATACATTGTCTAAATCAGTGGTCAAACTGCAAATTTAGAAGTGGTGGCCCGGACATTCAGAAGTGGCAGTATGGACATTCAGAAGTTACGGTATGGACATTCAGAAGTTACGGCCCGGACATTCAGAAGTTACGGCCCGGACATTCAGAAGGGACGGCATGGACATTCAGAAGTGGCGGTATGGACATTCAGAAGTTACGGTATGGACATTCAGAAGTTACGGTATGGACATTCAGAAGTTACGGCCCGGACATTCAGAAGTTACGGTATGGACATTCAGAAGTTACGGTATGGACATTCAGAAGTTACGGTATGGACATTCAGAAGTTACGGTATGGACATTCAGAAGTTACGGTATGGACATTCAGAAGTTACGGTATGGACATTCAGAAGTTACGGTATGGACATTCAGAAGTTACGGTATGGACATTCAGAAGTTACGGTATGGACATTCAGAAGTTACGGTATGGACATTCAGAAGTTACGGTATGGACATTCAGAAGTTACGGTATGGACATTCAGAAGTTACGGTATGGACATTCAGAAGTTACGGTATGGACATTCAGAAGTTACGGTATGGACATTCAGAAGTTACGGTATGGACATTCAGAAGTTACGGTATGGACATTCAGAAGTTACGGTATGGACATTCAGAAGTTACGGTATGGACATTCAGAAGTTACGGTATGGACATTCAGAAGTTACGGTATGGACATTCAGAAGTTACGGTATGGACATTCAGAAGTTACGGTATGGACATTCAGAAGTTACGGCCCGGACATTCAGAAGGGGCGGCCTGGACATTCAGAAGGGGCGGAACAGACATTCAGAAGGGGCGGAACAGACATTCAGAAGGGGCGGAACAGACATTCAGAAGGGGCGGTATGGACATTCAGAAGTGGCGGTATGGACATTCAGAAGTGACGGTATGGACATTTAGAAGTGGCGGTATGCAACTATAAAAGTAGAAGTTAATGGAGAATGAAATCAGTGGGAGAAGTAAGTGTACGGCATACCTCCGCATACCCCCGTCACCTGCAGACCTGCCCTAAATAGCAGCTTTCAACATTTTACCTGTTCCGATACCCAAACATTCTTTATTGGCGAGAGCTACGCCCTGATAGAGCCGCGGATAAGCGTCACAAATGAGATCAATCTCCAGACAGGTCTACATTATCCATGGCTTTTACACATTGCACGCACTTTTAGGCCTTGCTCTTGGTGCCATTTTCTTGAGGTATACTACGGCTACCGTTGTGTCACGGAAAATTAGGAGTTAATATAAAATAAAAGGCTCACAAGAGCATTAAACCTCGTTTCCACCTGATGTAGTTTGGGTGCTCGCGAAGTGCGTGTAAAGCAGCGTTGCTCGTCTTCAAAATGCAAATTGCTTCCAAAGATTAAATACCTACTTTGCTTAAATACTCTTGATAATGAGTTTTGCCTTTTTATAAACATCTTTTAAAGGGTGTTTCATGTTGGCAACTGCTGGAATCTCTGTTAAATTGTTTTAATTCGAAACAGCACCATCTGTTGTTAACATAACGGAGCTCTGGAGTAAGCAGCGAGACAACTCAGCAGAAGACTCACCGCGCCGCCGGAGGGGGACGGGGGGCGGCTGAAGGCACCAACGTTCAGAGCAGACAGCTGATTATAGGACAGACCCCGATGCACCAAGGAGGTGTATTAATAAGAACAGCCAATCGTAAGGCATGTAGTTCTTTTATAGGATTCAATCTAATTCTATGCAGTCCAAGAACTAACCCGCACGGAACAATTACCTGTCATTCCCGGCGAGTCTATTGTGCAAATAATGGGCCTGATCCAGAACTACGCTTCGGAGCGAATTTACGCGTGGCAGAGACATAAAATCGCTGTTTGGTACGCACTGCGCATGCGCACCATAGAAAATACGCACATTAACGTAGTGTAATTCTGAACGTATGGGCCATTCACGTATGTGTCACGTAAATACTTACGTGTGGGCGTGCCGATTTTACGTTACTCCAAAATACGTCTGAAATACGCTAAGTAGGCGGGGGTTTGTATTTAAAGTGTACAGTATGGGCGTGCTTAGCTGCGTAAATACGTGTTGCCCATCGCACATTAATGTAATTCTGAACGTATGGGCCATTCACGTATGTGTCACGTAAATACTTACGTGTGGGCGTGCCGATTTTACGTTACTCCAAATTACGTGTGAAATACATTATGTAGGCGAGGCGGGGGT
>WWET01000490.1:289804-300388 GCA_011038615.1 Limnodynastes dumerilii
AGGGAGGGTTAGGGTCAGGCTGTAGGGGAGGGGGGGGTTAGGGTCAGGCTGCCAAGAGGGACGGTTAGGGTCAGGCTGCCAGGAAGGAGAGTTAGGGTAAGAATTAGGGGAAGTAGTGGGGAACTTTTTTTTTTTACACTTTTCAGAGCTCTGTGGATCATTTGCAATGGCTCCTTGAGGCACATGCAATCGAAATCCCAGCCGGTTCCCAAATCGGCCATTCGACCGGAGCTCCACACCTAAACCATCTGCTGGAACCACTGCGACTCCCAACACACTGTACAGATATCGGTCTATGCTGCACAGAAGATGTCTGACAGACGGTCTTACCAGAGCACACGCTACACATATTTGTCCAGCATCGAATCATCATGATGTTTAGGACATTCATAAAAGCAAATCCACCTGTTTCATCACAACAAACCTCGAAGGTGGCAGCCTCCATATACTGGCAATATCGAAGCGAATGGCTGTGAATTGTGTGATTATTGGATAGGTGTGTATTCAGCTTAAGTGCTGAGTTGATAAGATGAGTGAAGACGACCATATACTATCGATTATTGCTTCCACTAAAAGGTGTCTGATAAATGTAATAATTCCGATATCTAAGGAAATCTAAGGATATCTTCTGATAGCTAAGGAAACGTTCTAATATAGGGGCCACACACGTCTCCTCCTGGGACTGATGATCCTGGCTGAAGAGGGAGGTGGGGCTGATTGACTGCACAGGCCACCTGTCAATCTCTGCACTGAAAGGCTGCACAGGCCACCTGACAATCTCTGCACTGAAAGGCTGCACAGGCCTCCTGACAATCTCTGCACTGAAAGGTTGCACAGGCCTCCTGGCAATCTCTGCATTAAAGGTTGCACAGGCCTCCTGTCAATCTCTGCACTGAAAAGTCGCATGGGCCTCCTGTCAATCTTGGCAGGCCCATGAATCCAGCTAAATCACTGGCTGTTGAAAACTCCAGTCAGTAGTGTGTAGCCCCCCCCCACCTCCTGGATGGCGTTTCCCCTCCTGTCTGACTCAATAATCACCAGTAAGTATAGCAGTGATATAGTAAAGGGAACCCTGCTTCTCTTAAGGCCACTGACATTAATGGATATTAAGAGGAGGTCATAAATTAAGCAATAAAAACAACAGACCCAGGAAAATGTGATCCTATTACTCCTACATCCAGATTACATTTCTCCGATTACTAAAACTTCATCTGGTTAAACACTAAATTTGGTCCTCTGGATATTAGGCTCCATCAAATAATAATCACTCTTGAGAACATGGAAAGGAAAGAGAAACGACAGCATGGGGGCGGTGCTTGATGTCATCATTTATGCAAATCACTGTGTGAAGTCCCACCCCTGCACTATATATCAGGCCTGTTCAACCTGTGGCTTTCCCGGTGTTGCAAAACTACAAGTCCTAGCATGCTTTAACGGCATAGGCTAAGCCGATACCTGACAAAGCATGCTGGGATTTGTAGTTTTGCAACAGTTGGAAAGCCAAAGCCTAGCCAGACCTGATCTGTAGTGCTATTATGCCATGGGGCAGGACTTGATGTCACAAATACGTCATGAAGCCCCACCCATCCATAGTACTGCTTGAAAGCGGACCATTGGAAAAGGAAGAGGGGCGGGACTTCAGGCAGTCATTCGCATTACATTACGGCCTCAAGTCAAAGTGCGGGAGATTTGCTAGGTCTCCCGGGATTCCGGGAGCAATGGACGTATTTAAAAATAAATAAATAAATAAAAATAGGTACATCAAAATACGGTTTTCCTAATGCAAAACTCATCCATCCGCCTCCCTACCGCAATCATCTGGATTTGAACAATCATAAGAGAAGATTTCAGAGCCTCCTGAAGCCTGCGGATGGACAGCCTCCATCTGTGTTTTGACTAAGGATCTGCTTTTGTTTGACAAGAATGTGTAACTCTCTCCTGTGTCTTCTGTACGGGGAAAATATAGCGATGCAGCAATTATCAGACACATACAATATACTTATAGCAGTGACAGGAGGTGCAGCCAAAGCAGGCTGACTGTAAGTGCGATTACGATCTCGCCATTAGGAGAGAACATTGACGGGAAATAGTAAAGACTGACTCATGTCAATGAAAGCGAATGGTAAACACAGGGTTAGGGTTAGGAAAGGGTTAAGGGTAGGGTACCTTTTGGCGGATGACAGCGGATCCAGGGGCCAGATTTACTAAGCTGCGGCTTTGGAAAAGTAGAGATGTTGCCGATAGCAACCAATCAGATTCTAGCTGACATTCTCTAGTATGTAAGAGGATGGTGAGAGATAGAACTTGATTGGTTGCTATGGGCAACATCACCACTTTTCCAAAACCCGCAGCTTAGTAAATCTGGCGCCAAGGAGTTGCATCATCGCCGGTTTCTTCAATAAGGACTACTAGCAGTGGCCGGCGGTTTCCATTCAGTCGTAGTGCGACAGTCTTTTGAAAATAAGACCATCGTACTGCAGAACCCCACGCAAACCCATGGCGGGTCCTCACCCACGCCAGGGAGGCGCACAGCACAGAATGCAGAATCATTCGCCGTGCGTTCCAATATGTAACGGTCACCTGCGCCAATGTGTAAATAGGCCGATTACGCGTCACTCTGGATGCAGCCTATCGTCACAAAGCCACGCCGAGCTTGTGGCATCCCCTGCGTGTCACCCTCTGCAAATGTCCCCAGCTATCGCAGCATAATGTCACTCCCACGGGACGTCACGAGCGCTGCGAAGTTCATAACGGAAGGCAGACATTGCCAACGGAACATAAGTAAGCCCATAATCCTCCTCTGGAATACAAAATGGCTTCACGCTTGCGCTTAAAAGGATAACAATTCTCTCAGAAGCCTTTGGAAGAAGACGGCAACATCTGTCTCCGCTACCAATTACTGACGAATTATGTGAAGAGAGGGTTTATGTCGTCTATTGAAATCCAGACAGAAAAATGGCAGCAGAGGAGACATTGTTAAGGGCAGAGTCGTTCCGCCATAGCCAAAGTAGCCCAGCGGAGAAGAGAGACGCGTACAAGGTATACCCCGTCATTATTCAAGGCTTCACTGCCGTTTCTTCAGCCTATTCCCCAGTCATGCAACTAACAGGCACCAAAGGCTACAACGAGCATGGGCCCAGCAGGAGGACATCATTTGAGCTCCTATTAAACGATACCTTGAACGGAAGGTCACATGGGCTAATTGGTATGAATGCTTTCCAGCGCAGTTTCTGAGGTCCTTTGCTGGGCCATGGTGAGGCTTGTGATTCATTACAGCAAGCTCTGTACTGCAATGTTTACCCCCAGCCGGGACCTGTCATACAGGAAGACAGCAAGGCCTGGCGGTATCAATCCTGCTCGGAGCGGGCTCAATGCGTAGAAATAGAAGACCATTTTAAAAATGATGTCATCATACTGTAATGACTTCTGGAACTGAGGACCGTATTCAGAGATCCGTTTTTTAAAGGTATGCAATTATACGCGCGCACGTAGCAAGGCCACACCCACCAACACACATGACACACCCCTCATGTGGACTTACGAGTTGCATAAGGCATCCTTATGTCTACATGTGTAGTTACGGGCGTACATACATGCGTATCTATCTAACCGTTACCTGAAATGTCCATTTAAATGCACCCCCCCCCTGTCTCACGTAACTTTGAACGTTTGGATTTTAACCACGCCCCAAGTGCGATTCCCAAGTACGTGCCTAATGGACTTCCGTGAGTAAATTCAATGTAATCAGCGTAAATAAAGTTACTACGCATGCGCAGTTCATCCGATCCTGAAAATACGCACGCAACTCCAGGTGAAAATGGATCTGTGAATACGGCCCTGAATCTGCATCATGGAGATTGCCAAACACTTCAGGGAGTCGGGGAGATCACCCTCTCCTAAAGGTGTCTCCCTGATATTCAGGAAATGAGTTGCGTTTCCTAGATACGTGTGCTTCACATAGATATCACTAAGGTCCCATTCAAATTCAGGTCCCCAGTCTAGCACGTCTATCTCCCCTGTGTCACCCACTGCCATAGTTCTCCGCAGACCAGAGCCAATTATATTTAGTTAAACTGTGCATCATATTTATATTAGGAAAGACATTTTTTTTTATGTTTTTTCGTATGGGTGACACATTTTCACCTCTCGGCCCTTAGAAAATTGTCATATTCTATTCGAGGTTACACTGGCTTGTCACCAAACTGCAATTATTCATGACATTGTACCAAAAATATCACCCTTATTGTAGATCTTTGCAGCTGACTCGTATATCAGTGCAGTTTATGTATAATGAGACTTTTTTATTACTTATAAGTCTTCCGACCCTGCTGGAAATCATAATTGATATCCATTTTCCTTCCTCATGCATCACCATGTCCCCACACCCTTGACATGCCAGGCTTGACATCACACCCACTTACCCATAAATACTGCCACCACAAGGCAATGACGGTTGCTGGGATTACATAAATATTATAGAACAAATTAAAGTCATTTTAAAGGCATGCTAATTCACGGAAAGACGTCAACTAACACACTTTTTTTGAGAGCTATAATTCTTGTGTTTACGGCTAATGAGATTTTGTCATTTGCAAAAGTTATTATCTGTTTGGTAACATCATACCCTCCAACATGACCCATTCCATTAGGTACAAAGTACTCTGCTTCTCGGTTTCCAACTGTCAGTTACTATGGTAACCACCTTTGTTGAAGAGACAAATTGTTTTTTGAATATTAGTTACGCCATTTCACCAGATAAGTGACAGTTGGAAGCTCAGGAGCAGAGTATGTTGTCCCTAATGGAATGGGTCATGTTGGAGGGTCTGTAATATGGATGGATTTGGGGTTTAGGACTTACACATTTCTAGGAATTCCAGTTTTGTCTACCAAGTGGCTCCAATTTAATCAAGAAACAAAACAATTTTGAAATAAACTATATTTAAAGGATTAATATAAAAGCAAAATTATTATAGTTACTAATTGCATTCTGACCTGAAAAGTCCTTGGGAAATGCTCACTAAAACAATTTCTTCTATAGCCCCTCGATTGTTTGACAATCTGCCTGATACTGGTTTAGTTCAAGAAGTCATTGTGGTTTGATGACAGAATTTGGAAATTGTCTTCTGTTTCTCTGCATTGAGGTATGGAGGTGGCCATTTTCTTGGAGGCCAAGATGTAATTAAAGACTGGCAATTAGCTATAGCACAGTACTGGAAATATATTATAAATTGCTACTCTAAATTGGTGATGAACAAGGGTATAAGACAATTATGGAGTCTGGAGGAAAACTGCCCACCAGCTGTCAGGACAAGCTTTTGATTGTCTGGTTGGTGACCAGTCAATAACCATGATTCTATAAGTTATCCAGGCTGCTTAATCATGGTACTAATTTTGACGTGGTACAGGATGAGGCATGAATCAGAAATGCTTCTGCCATGTGGGATGGGGGAGGCATGCAAATTGTACAGTAAGGTTTATTAAGATAGGTAATATTAATGAGTTTGTATGTCTGTGTAGGTTACCTCCAGGTGCCCCAATTTCCTCCCACAGTCCAAAAACATACTGGTGGGTTAATTCAGTGTTCCCCAACCTCAGTCCTCAGGGACCACTAACAGTGCATGTTTTCCAGGTGTCACTGCTGGAGCACAGGTGTGTTCATTACTAACTGTCACATTTTAAAAGCTCCACAGGTGCTGCTCATTATATCACTTGTGATTCTTTAAGGAAACCTAGAAAATATGGACTGTTAGTGGTCCCTGAGGACTGAGGTTGGGGAACACTGAATTAACCCACCAGTATGTTTTTGGACTGTGGGAGGAAATTGGGGCACCTGGAGGTAACCTACACAGACATACAAACTCATTAATATTACCTATCTTAATAAACCTTACTGTACAATTTGCATGCCTCCCCCATCCCACATGGCAGAAGCATTTCTGATTCATGCCTCATCCTGTACCACGTCAAAATTAGTACCATGATTAAGCAGCCTGGATAACTTATAGAATCATGGTTATTGACTGGTCACCAACCAGACAATCAAAAGCTTGTCCTGACAGCTGGTGGGCAGTTTTCCTCCAGACTCCATAATTGTCTTATACCCTTGTTCATCACCAATTTAGAGTAGCAATTTATAATATATTTCCAGTACTGTGCTATAGCTAATTGCCAGTCTTTAATTACATCTTGGCCTCCAAGAAAATGGCCACCTCCATACCTCAATGCAGAGAAACAGAAGACAATTTCCAAATTCTGTCATCAAACCACAATGACTTCTTGAACTAAACCAGTATCAGGCAGATTGTCAAACAATCGAGGGGCTATAGAAGAAATTGTTTTAGTGAGCATTTCCCAAGGACTTTTCAGGTCAGAATGCAATTAGTAACTATAATAATTTTGCTTTTATATTAATCCTTTAAATATAGTTTATTTCAAAATTGTTTTGTTTCTTGATTAAATTGGAGCCACTTGGTAGACAAAACTGGAATTCCTAGAAATGTGTAAGTCCTAAACCCCAAATCCATCCATATTACAGACCCTCCAACATGACCCATTCCATTAGGGACAACATACTCTGCTCCTGAGCTTCCAACTGTCACTTATCTGGTGAAATGGCGTAACTAATATTCAAAAAACAATTTGTCTCTTCAACAAAGGAGGTTACCATAGTAACTGACAGTTGGAAACTGAGGAGCAGAGTATTTTATACATAATGGAATGGGTCATGTTGAAGGGTATGAAACACACACACACACACACACACACACACAGGAGTTGTTGTTACGACACACAAAGCTGGGGCTCTTATTAAAATCACACCATAAAACGGACCCATGCGCGCCCATCTGAGCCGCATAAACGGACGCGGTTTTCCCCTGCCTATTTTTTTATTATTATTATTATTTTCTTTTTATTTTATTTTTTTTTAGGACATGTTATGCTCGTTTCCATGTCTGATAAATCAAAGCAAGCTCACACAGGACAACCCTCCCGTCGGGGTGGATAATGCAGCGTCAGGTCATCTGGCAAATGGATTCCTGTTCTATCCTCTGTTCTGTCAAGAGGCTTGCGCGTTCCATCAATCTATTACAGGGATCACGGTCCTGCTGATAATCATACAGCATAGTATTCTCTCTGTATTAAACATTACATTACAGCCGCCGCTTTGTATGCAGCCTTACATGTGAAGGCATCGTATTCATCAAAGTCACTGCTCAGAATACCTAAAGGGGGTTTTTTCCCCATAAATCAGCTATTTTTTATTTATACATTTTTTTTTATCTCCCTGACAAATTCAAAGCAATGTTAGCATTCATTATCGGATGCATCTACAGTCATACGAGTAAGCAGGTAAATGTCAACGGAATCTTTGCATCAAAAGCTACAGAATTCACTTGTTCAACGTATACTGTACAAAGGGAATGCCATCAGACCATGCTGATAACGAGTGACAGTGGCTCTGATAAAAACAGGGGCCGTGCTAGACACCATGATAACAGGGACTGAGCTAGACGACAGCAACAAGAGGGCATGCGCTAGACGCTGGCGACAATGAGTGCCATGCTAGCTACCGGCAACCACGCTGGCTTCATATCATCAAGCTCCGCCCATCCTTAGTAATGCTCGGGGCTTGAGGCGAATACCTTGCTTTATATCACTGGCCTCAAGCCCACGTCCGGGAGATTTTCCGGCTATGGTGGAAGCAGTGGCCAAAATTCATGAGTCTCCCGAAAATTCCGGGAGAGTCCGCAAAAAGGTGGGAGATAAAAAGATGTTTACTGCTCAGCGACGCATTTCGCTCCTGAAAAACGCTAAGTGACTCTATTAAGTCTAGTCATCGACAGCTATATATTTCTAGGAACAAAGGAACTGATTCAGAGATTGAAAATAAGAGTTAAATAAATAAAGTTACTCCTGGGCTAAACCATGCTGACTGCAGGGGAGCCATAGTTCATCTGCTGCAAATAGTATTAGAGTTGAGAGGTGATGTTTCCCAGCACAAGTCTAAATAACAGTGTAATAGTAATGCTGGTATGTGTGTGCAGTAAGCAATTCAAAGATATATCCCTGCATGCAAAGAATACAATTAACCTGACTCCCCCTGCAATCACCATGGTTTTGCCCAGTTGGAATCAGGTTCAAAATTTTTAAATGCTGCATGATTTCTGGGTGTGACGTTCCCCAATGATAATGAAAACCAACTAAGCCCACCCAAAATGGCAGCCCCCGCCGTGTGCAGACAAGAGGTGCACTATGTAACACTAGCTCCATTCTGCTTATGTATTTTCGTTATGTTTATGATTAAGAAAGGGGATTTGCTGGTCATCGATTGTTACATGTGCACTTAAGTAGTAAATACACAAGAAATGGAGAAAAGTGCAGCCTCAGCAGACCGGAAAGGTCTCGGCTCCTTGCTGGATGATCTCCTTATCAATAGTTATTAGGAAGCCTTCGTAGGGGAGATACACACGGGAGGGGTGAGAAGGGGAAGCTAATCCTCTGTAATCCTACAGCAGCCACAACCTGGGCTTCATATTTTACCCATTTATAGAAGCCGCAGCGGAAATCATTACTACTGAAAAAGCCCCCCCCCATATTTCCCAGGATTATGGCCAAAGAATCAGTGAAATTTAGTCCGTAGGATATACAGAGCCGCAGACCGCAAACGGTTTAACTCTACACAATCTGAATAAAGGAGGATACAATGGGAAGTCATGATAAGCCAACCGGCTGCTGCAATAGAATAGCAGTTAGAACGGGGGACGGAAGAGAGAGTGTCTGGGCAAACGATTGCTTATCAAACCCTGAAAGGCAAGCAACTATGCTACCCCCAACCGACTCCCTAAGTCTCGCACCTTCCACCTCTGGATGGGGTCGAAGACGGATCCTGACAGTAAACACTCGCGCAGAAAGCACAGGATGGGGAAGGCACGAGTTGTCCCACTTCCGCCATCAGGCAAACCAGAGGCCTTCCAGCACTCTTGCTACAGGGACAGGCCATGTGTAAGGTCCACCTCTGACTTCACTGTAGTACAACAGTTTCAGTCCTTTGTATGTCCAGTCGTACGGGTGTGGGTCCCCGTCGTGAACAACCCTATTTTGATAGGGCGGTTCTCTCCCAGCCGGTTCCAAACTGCAATCGATCCCCCGGAACACCAAACACGGTGCTCCGCATGGTATGTATCCCCAACCCGTTCCCCAATCCTTACCGTAACCCTCCCCTTCTATTACCTAACCCTCCCTTACCCAAAGCCTGAGCCTAACCCTCCCCTTCTATTACCCTTACCCTCCCTTCCCTGCAGCCTGACCCTAACCCTCCCTTCCCTGCAGCCTGACCCTAACCCTCCCTTCCCCAAAGCCTAACCCTAACTCTCCCCTTCTATTATCCTAACCCTTCCTCCCCCAAAGCCTAAGCCTAACCCTCCCTTCCACGCAGCCTGACCCTAACCCTTACTTCCCCAAAGCCTAACCCTAACCCTCCCTTCCCCAAAGCCTAACCCTTTCCTTCTATTACCCTAACCCTCCCCTTCTATTACACTTCCCCTCCCTTCCCCCACAGCCTGACCCTAACCCTCCCTTCCCCAAAGCCTAACCCTAACCCTGCCCTTCTATTACCCTAACCCTCTCTTCCCCGCAGCCTGACCCTAACCCTTCCCTTCCCTAGAGCCTAAGCATAACTCTCCCTTCCCCAAAGCCTAACCTTAACCCTCTCTTCCCCAAAGCCTAACCCTCCATCCCCCAGAGCCTATTGGCATACACACCCACTCTGAAAACTAAATCTAAAATGGCGCCTATTTGAAATAGAGATTGCATGTATGCAATCTAAGTAACGAAACGCTACGTAGATAGCGTAAAATAGTTACTACGCATGCGTAGTAGCTAGAATCCTAAAATTAGGCACGTATGTTAAAAATTACGGGGTTTTGAATCCGGCCCAGAGACAGCAGAAAAAGTACTTTCAGCTATTTCTACTTCGGAAAGTTTGCCACCGTAGCGGAGAATCCCACCGGGTCGTGCAGCAGGTAATCACATGACTAAGCTGCTGAAAAAGTGACGCCATTGACTACTCCAACAAAAATAATGATGAAAATTAGACCCCAAACATCCGTTCCCTCCACAACATGGTAAAGATAGAAGTGAATCCCCCATTTGAATAATTTTATATTAAACAATGAATTCCTAATAAACCTAGTCTCCAAAATTCCAAATATTTCATAAAAATGCTAATGCAATGCGCGGCGGCTTGTTATGCGAGGATGACAGCTCCCTGTCCATTGATCACATTTAGCTTTACCATTCTCTTTGAACTCAATAACAGACCTTAATAAAACAATGTCACACATCCGGAGAGGAGTTTGGAGGTAACCTTGGTATAGAGCAGAGCCACAGAGCAGATAGGAAGATCTGCTTCACCCCAGTACACAGCGCTGGACAACTGCAATAAGCATCTATGTCAGCAAC
Source organism: Limnodynastes dumerilii (assembly GCA_011038615.1). Taxonomy (NCBI): domain Eukaryota; kingdom Metazoa; phylum Chordata; class Amphibia; order Anura; family Limnodynastidae; genus Limnodynastes; species Limnodynastes dumerilii. The sequence goes on from WWET01000490.1 coordinate 300,266, forward strand.
AGCACACAGGCAGACCTGCCCCATGCATATATGTATATTAAGATGGGGCAAAGAGACAGAGCGTCAGACAGCGAGGACCAGAGAGAGCGCAAATGAGACAGAGAGAGAGAGGAGGGAGAGAGG
>WWET01000490.1:319437-333931 GCA_011038615.1 Limnodynastes dumerilii
CTCTCCATAGTAATATCCCCTCGTTCCTGTTAGTGACACTGCTGTGTGACTGATCATCCACAGCACTGAGCACTGTTACCATACACCCTGTCTCTCTCCATAGTAATATCCCCTCAGTCCTGGTAGTGACACTGCTGTGTGACTGATCATACACAGCACTGAGCACTGTTTCCATACACCCTGTCTCTCTCCATAGTAATATCCCCTTAGTCCTGGTAGTAACACTACTGTGTGACTGATCATACACAGCACTGAGCACTGTTACCATACAACCTGGCTGCTCCATTGTGTGATATATTGCACTTGCTCTTATGTATCAATCCCCAATGCCCTTTACAGTGTAAGCTTGCAGACATGGCCCTCTTAAACACAGAGTCTGTTTGTTACCCCCCAGTCGTGTTGTCATGTTATAATGATAGTATAAAATTGTAAAATGATGGTGATATATGAAAACCTGTTAAAAAAATAATAAGCATATCCCCTATTTAACACAGATATATTTATATACATACATCATTTATCATCATACATAATAATATATTTAATCATTTACAACAATCTCTGCCATATTGCAGCTTACAACTTGTATGGAACAGACTATTGCCAATAATTACAAAACCACATTAAAGCACTGTAGATCAGTACTTCACGAATGGAATATTGTCCCCGGCGTCTTAAGCATATTTAAGCTGGTGTAAAGATAAAACACTTTTAGTACAAGTTACACATCGATAAGTGTTGGGGATACAAGTAAATCTTAGACAGGCTTGCCCATGCCACGGGCTATATGCGGCCCAGGACGGCTATGAACGCAGCCCAACACAAAATCCTGAACTTACTTAAAACCTTAAGAGACTTTTTGTGATTCTGTACTAGGCCTAGTGCCCCATGCATCGTACTTTTCACTATTTGTACGCACGTGGCTTCCAGCACAGACACCATCAGACGTTACGTGTGCCTGTGGCGACTAAAACGCAGCGATTATCGATAATATTTCAACCTACCTTTGTAAACGAAAGGTGTTTATTGTTATACAGAAGACATGTATGGATTCTTATGTGATTATTGAACCTTGCTTTCTATTTTCCTGTCAAGCGTTTCAGGGACATTTTATGGCAACATTAAAAATCCATCTTGCCCAAACACTAGAGCGATAATTGGTCCAGTAACCCGGTAACTGGATTATCAGTTCAATAATCGCCCGTGTGTGTGGCCAGCTATATACTCTTTATCCATCTTATATAAAACAACATCTTATCCATCTTCATGTATTAGATCGAACAATCATATATATCACTAGCAGAAGTGACCGGTGTTGCCCAGGTTTAAAGTTATTAATTCAATGAGTTGGATGCCTTCTAGAAGGTTCTACAGAGTTCTATTCATTTCCACAACCTACTAGAAGGTTCAGAGTTTTATTCGTTCTATTCGACTAAACTTGGGCTTTAATGTCATTGAGACTGTCACCAATCAGCTTAGCGACCCCGAAGACCATGGATTTGACAGTGATGTCAGTCATTTTGGACATTTTATTTTTCACCCCTTCTCACCCCCCCATGCTGACGGGGGCTGAACTTGGATTTAAACGGCATCGGGAGTGTCACTATTCATCTCGGCGACCCCAAAAACGAAGGATTCGACATTAATATCGGTCGTTTTCAATTATTTTTACATGTCACCACCTTCCCACCCCCACCCCTAGGGGTGCTAAGGGTGTCTTACCCCCACAGTATTTTTTTCCAGATTTTAAGTCATATGTGTGCCAAGTTTGGTGTAAATGGTCCAAGCATTCCAGAGTTATGCTGGAACATACACACATACATACATTTTTATATAGAGAGATTACAACATCAATGGGTGCACACTTTTACCATTTCCCCGGCTAACGGCAAAACAGTTCGATGGCCGAGATATTTGGTCATGTAACGGATCGTCCAGCTAATTGCAGAGTGTGTACCGAGCATTACTCAGGTTTGTAAATTTGGTAATAGAAGTAAAGAAATAGATAAACAAATAATTGCTCCTATTTTCCCATAAATAAGTTGGAGAATGAAAAGTTTGGTTTAAAGCAGAGATCGGTCTCATTGCTTCAGAATCCATTCACTTTTCCAAACAAAAGACGTGCACTTCTAAAGGCATCCATTTAATTAAATGCTACAGGTTTTTTTCCTCCTCTATAATACACAGCATTCTTTGGACATGTACTGGAGTGGCAAAGGATTATGGGAGCGGTCTCTGAATAAAATCCAGACAATCCCAAGCTGCAGGAGCGTCATTCACATTTATTCTTATCCTTACCCCTGCGGGCAGCTCCCCTCTATAGCAGAGTATTCTTCTTACCTTGTTTGACCACTTATAGGCCTGGAGCAGCTGGCTGTACAGAGGGGTCTTGTCGTGGACGGGGTCCAGGCTGAGTAGGCCGCTGTTATGGAGAGGATGGTTCTCAGACGGTTTGCCGACTAAGTTGCTGAGACGTTCCAGTTCACTAAAAAAAAAAAATGGAGAAACACAGGAATTAATCATTTTATTAGAGTTATTATTTACAGAAAAATAACCGCTGCCGAAGCACAAAATCTTGCAGGGAGGATCTAGGTTACAATGCAGCTTTCTAGACTTTGTGTATGCTGATCCTGTTTGTTATACACTCATATATATAAAGCTGGAAATATTCAATGCCTTCATAGGCAACCTTCTGCACTTCAGGTGTTGTGAAATACAGCTCCCAGCATGCTCCAACAACATAGGCAAAGCATGATGGGACTTGTAGTTTCACAACACCTGAAGTGCCACAGATGACCTAAGCCTGCTCTAAAGCTGGGTACACACCTGTCCAATCCTCTTCAACTACAGACGGTATACAAAATCCTGCAACAGACTGACCTCATCCATTACACCAGCCCTGATCTAGTGCAGGATTTCAGGAGGAAGTGCAGGGAAACATGCCTATTTTAATTTAGTGGATCACCCCTAGAGCACAAGGATGCGATCCCAGGCGGATCAATCCTCAGGCATCTGCTTTCATGTGCTCACTCATGTTGTGGAGATAATGCAACATTAAAACTCACTGCGCTTACATATAGGGGCAGATTCAATTAAACTCAATGGGCATGATCCAGACTTAAGAAGGAGCTTGAAAATAAGAGATGAAGTTACTCCTGGGCTAAACCATGTTGATTGCAGGGGAGTCATATTTCATCTGTTGCAAACTTACCCTAACCCTCCCCTCCCTGCAGCCTGACCCTAACCCTCTCCTCCCCGCAGCCGGACCCCAAGACTCCCTTCCCCGCAGCCTGACCCCAAGACTCCCTTCCCCGCAGCCTGACGCCAAGACTCCCTTCCCCGCAGCCTGACCCCAAGACTCCCTTTCCCGCAGCCTGACCCCAAGACTCCCATTTGCTCAGTTACACAATGAGAAGCCCTAATACCTCATTTACTCAGGTGTACTGTCCACGACCTGTGTGTCAGTCACTCATAGCAACAGTGAGAGACAGAGCCACATATCTACACTGAGAGGCAGCACATGCCAATGGTCTTCCCAATAATTCACAGCCCTATGTCACACCAAAAATTACTTTTTTTTCTATTTTTATCAAATCAGCAAAACTTTATTGACTTTTTTCAATGCAAACCAATAATAAACACCAAGGGTTCTCAACTCCGTCCTTAAGTAACACTAACAGTGTGCGTTTTCCAGGTCTCCTTGTTGGAGCACAGCTGTGTTCATTACTAACTGACATATGTGAAAGGAATTATAGGTGGTTCTCACTGGGGCTAATCCAGAGCAGGCCTGGCTCATCTATGGCTCTCCAGGTGTTGTGAAACTACAAATCCCAGCATGCTTTGTCAATGTGACAATGCAGTGACCAAAAGCTACAAAGTGCAGATTGATATCCGGGGATATCATCACAGCATGTGCTGGCACTATACGCATGTCGAGGGAGGACAGGCACATTGGCGTCAGGATCTGGCGCTTTCTAGTATTTAATGATCATAGTTCATGCCCATACACTGAACGATAATCAGATGTACTCAGACAGTGTATGACCAAATTAATAGACAGCGTATCATTCATGGCCAACACAGTACAACTGTCTGCCTGCCAGCGAACAAATAAAAAACCAGTAAGGCAGAAAAGGCAGGTCACATTTATACACCAACATAAGCACACAAGCCAAGAAACAGTCTACACCAAGATGCACAACACAACAGTCCATGGGAAGGATCCAGAATTACGTCCGTCTTCCATAGACGGCCGTAATTCAATGAACAATAGCTACTGCGCATGCTAAAAGACCGCATATACGCAGTTTACGTATCGAAACGATACGCAGATTACGTACAATAGCTACTACGCATGCGCAGTAGCTTTTGTTCATTGAATAACGGCCGTCTATAGAAGACGGAGGTAGCTCTGGATCTACCCCCATGATTCTACCATCACAAAGACTTTGAAGCATGGTTTCTATGGAAGTATAGCCAGAACGAAGTCTTGTGCCAGAATATTAACGTGTGACTTGTTTTATTTCTTTTTATTAAGATGCATCTGGAGAGAACATCAACAAAATAATGGAACCAAGGTGTTGGGTGTGTTTGCAGACCCAGGTTTCTCAGGGCTTGAGATCACAGAATTCACCATGAACCTCCTCTTTTACCTAACAAAAGGCCCCCCTCTCTAACACCTGAACCCAATACTGAACCACAGAGCAATCATTTTAAGCAAAAATAAAGAAGAATGAAATAAATCAAGACTGGAAAGTCCAAAATCTCAAACCCACAAAGGAGCTGTTGACAGACCGGAACATGCCATTAACCAAAAATAAACTCAGTGTTCTAAGGAGTGTAGTATAATTCATCAATACGATAAAAGTTTGAAAGACCCAAACAGTAAATGATCAAGTTCCTGAATAATGTAGATCAACAAGCTACTGAATCACTAATACCCCTTTCACATTACCATGAAATACCCGGGATTTTCGCCAAAAACCCGGGCTTTGGCAAAATCCCGGGTATTTCATGGAGATGTGAAAGGGGTACTTCCAGTGGACCCGTGTCAGAAGACCCGGGAATTCAACCCGGGTAAAAAGAAGGGTTATTCCCGGGTCCGACACGGGTAGGGGTGCAGTGTGAAAGGTGCTACCCAGGTTTTTCAACCCGAGTAGCACCTAACGCACTTGATTGGTGCAATTTGTTTACTGTTGCCAAAACAACGGTAAACAAATTACTCTGTTTGATGACGACAGGGCAGACCCGGGTCTCTGAATTACCCGGGTCTGCCCTGCAGTGTAAAACGGGGTCTGTGACCCTGGGATCCTCTGCTACCCCGGCAATATCCCGGGTCTGTGAACCCGGGATATTGTCAGGGTGGGTATGTGAAAGGGGTATAAGAGACAATTATTCAATATCCCGGGTCTGTGAACCTGGGATATTGCCGGGGTGGCGATGTGAAAGGGGTATTAGTGTCCTTACAAAGCAAATTTATTTATTTTTTAGTAAAAAAAAAATATTCAGAAAAATGTTTTGTTTGATTTTTCAAACAAACAAAAATAAGCTTCATCACATTTAGGACTGTGTCTGGATACAGTATTATTGCTGCAGTTTCCTTATTCTTGTCACTGTAATCATCATTGCAAAGAGAGAACAAAAACAAAAGATTAAAAGACAGTTCTAATACTCGCAGTAATATGCAAAATATATAACATTGCATATTAGGATATAAATTTGGAACTTGCTGCTGTAGTCCCTGACAGAGTACTGTACAGTCATTACAGCTTTCCCTTGTAGCACTCGTAAGTTATTAAGTCAGTAAATTGTGATAGATAGATAGATAGATAGATAGATAGATAGATAGATAGATAGATAGATAGATATTCACACTCTATGGCAATAGATTTATTAAAACACTATCAACTAGTTTTACATTTGATGTACCACAGTGCTTTGAAATGAAACACCCTTTATTTAGGTGTGCTATACAAGCAGTAAGCCTATGGCACACCAGATGTTGTGGAACAATAAGACCTGAAGGGCAGGCACGCTGGCATTTGCAGTTCAACAAGGTGCAATCTATGCATCCCCAAATACTGGGAGGCTGTACGTCCTGACAGGGCATGCTATAACTTGTAGTTCAATTAAGGGGCAACCCTATGGATGACAGCAAGCCATGACAGGGCACGCTGGGAGTTGTAGTTCCATAAGGATGCAGTTTATGGCTTTTCAGCTAGTGTGGCACAACATATTCTGACAGGTCGTGCAGGCTATGGCTCTCTATCTATGGTGCAATAATATATTCTCAGCCGGCATGCTGGGGCTTGTAGTTCAATGGGGATGCATCCTCTTCATGCAGCTACTACAGACGCTCCAACGTGACCCATTCCATTAGGTACAATTTAATCCGCTCCTGAGCTTCCAACTGTCACTCACCTGGTTTAAATGAATAACTGATATTTAAAAAACTATTTGCCTCTTCAACACAGGTGGTTACCATAGTAACTGACAGCTGGAAACTGAGGAGCAGAGTATTTTGTACCTAATGGAATGGGTCATGTTGGCGGGTATGCTGCTATGGAGCAATATATTGTAACTAGGCATGCTGAGACTTATAGTTCCACAGCTGAAGTCCTATAAGCACTGGTTCCCTAATGTCACCTGTAGCATCTCCCCTCCCCCATGGTGCACCCCCAGAGTCCATACTTGAGGTCCCTGTTGACAGAATGCAGGTTGTCCTGGAACTCGCTGACGAACGCCCTCTCCCGAGCCTCCTGGCTCTCCTTGTTCTTCATGCCATCCTTCAGGCAGTCGAAGACCCGTGTGACACTGGAGCGCAGCGCCTGGATGGAGTGAATAGCCTGGGAGAAGGCCTCCAGGTTCACACCGACATTCATCACATCCGCCATCCTGCTGCTACCAGCGCCGCTGCCTCTGGACCGGTCGCACAATGATGATGACGGCGGCGGCAGCGGCGCGCAAGGGATGCCGGGAATTGTGGTCCTAGCTGTGGCGTGACAGAGCTTGTTCTGACAGTAGAACTTGCTTTACAATAGCATTATCCCAATATCCCTGTCTGCAATTACAATTGTAATTCACTGTGATAGAACCTCTGCTTATTCTCGTCATCCTTATATCAGTATAGAGTATAGAGGGGGGTATAGTGTATAAAGGGGAGAAAGGAGTATACAGGAGAGTATAGAGGGGAATATAGAGAATATATGGGAGCAGAGAGTATATAGGGGAGTATAGAGTATATAGGAGAGTATAGAGAATATAGGGTAGTAGATAGGGGAGTATAGAGTATATAGGGGAGTGTAGAGTATATAGGAGAGTATAGAGTATATAGGGCAGTATAGAGAATAGAGGGGAGTATAGAAGGGATTAGGATGTTGTAAAATGGCGTGCAGCCAAAATTTTGATTTCTTTATCTTTGTCTGTTAAGGTCAGCTCATATACTCCTGTGTTCCCTCAACATGTTACTCTCATACAGCATGCAGGGCTCATGGCAAATGCTGGGACCTTGGACATACATCAGAGAAGCCACGTCAGGCGCGCTGGACAGGTATATTTTATATATGTATACAATGCACATAAGACCGGGCTGTAACCGCATGTTTTATACAGGAAGCCCTCACTACTGTTTATTGAGTATGGATCAAGGTTGCCTACTTTTATGTCTTATCTGGGAGACCTCGGAGGGAAGAAATAGATTTCGGTATGGGGGCGGTGTTTAATGATGGGATTTATGCAAATCATGTCATTAGGCCTCTCCCATGTCAATCACTACTGTAAACCCTAGTGTCCTTGGGGATGGGCGGGGCTTGATGAGCCATGAAGTCACGCCCATTCCTAGGGATTACAATAGAGACTGACAAATTTTGCCAAAAGTCGGCAACCCTGGTATGGATGAGCATAATATATTTCTTGCCTATGGTTTCTTTTAGTAAATATAGCTATTAATATGTTTGCTTAATAATCTGTATCAGATATCTGTACAGCACCTGAATTCTGCAAGCTGCTTACACAATTGCATATGCTAAATCTGGCAATGCGCATCCCAGATGTCCTGCAATGGATCTCCAGGCATCCAGAAATTAGTTGGGATTTCGGCACATGAAGGGTTAAAAAAGTGCTGAGTGAGTAGCACTTGTGTCTCCCAGCGCTGAGGTCATGAGTTCGATTCCCAGAGTAGGGGCTAGATTTACTAAGCTGTGGATTTGCCAACCAATCAGATTCTAGCTCTCACTTTCTTTTTACATACTAGAGAATGTCAGCTAACATCTCCACTTTTCCAAACCTGCAGCTTAGTAAATCTGTCCCTAGGTCTTATCTGTGTGGAGTTTGTATGTTCTCCCCGTGTCTGCATGGGTTTCCTCTCAAACTCCAAAAACATGCTGTAAGGTTAATTGGCTGCGGACTAAATTAACCCGTGTGTGTGTGTGTGTAAGTATGTATGAATGTGTTAGGGACCTTAGTATTTAGCTCCAATAGGGGCAGGACTGATGAAAATGTCTAATGTTCTCTCTAATGCACTGTGGAGAATTTGTGGCGCTATATAAATAAGTGTTAATAATAATAATAATTCTGGTCCAAAAAATGTCGACCTCGGCATTTGTTGCAGATTTTCCTTCAAGACAATGAAAAACCAACCACCGTTCTTTATATGCACCATGCAACCGCAAAGATCATATAACAAAAAAATAAATTAAACCATATTACTGTTAGTTGTAGGTAAAAAGAATAAATTTAAAAGTGTATAAAGGGAAATCAGATACATAATGAAAATGAAATCACAATCCCAGAAAGGGTTTAAAAGTCGCTTCTTTGTGATTAATTGTGACGCGTCTAATAGGACTGTCATGTGACAGGAACTGCTTCAGAAACTTTGGTTCAAACCGCAGATGGCTCCCAGAATAATTGTGTGGGATACACTGAATGGGCCTGATCCAGAACTACGCCTCAAAGCGAATTTACGCGTGGCAGAGACGTAAAATCGCTGTTTTGTACGCACTGCGCATGCGCACCATAGAAAATACGCACATTAACGTAGCGGAATTGTGAACGTATGGGCCATTCACGTATGTGTCACGCTATTAATATGTTTGCTTAATAATCTGTATCAGATATCTGTACAGCACCTGAATTCTGCAAGCTGCTTACACAATTGCATATGCTAAATCTGGCAATGCGCATCCCAGATGTCCTGCAATGGATCTCCAGGCATCCAGAAATTAGTTGGGATTTCGGCACATGAAGGGTTAAAAGTGAGTAGCACTTGTGTCTCCCAGCGCTGAGGTCATGAGTTCGATTCCCAGACTAGGGGCCAGATTTACTAAGCTGCGGATTTGGAAAAGTTTAGATGTTGCCTATAGCAACCAATCAGATTCTAGCGCTCACTTTCTTTTTACATACTAGAGAATGTCAGCTAACATCTCCACTTTTCCAAACCTGCAGCTTAGTAAACCTGTCCCTAGGTCTTATCTGTGTGGAGTTTGTATGTTCTCCCGGTGTCTGCATGGGTTTCCTCTCAAACTCCAAAAACATGCTGTAAGGTTAATTGGCTGCGGACTAAATTAACCCTAGTGTGTGTGTGTGTGTGTAAGTATGTGTGAATGTGTTAGGGACCTTAGTATTTAGCTCCAATAGGGGCAAGGACTGATGAAAATGTCTAATGTTCTCTCTAATGCACTGCAGAGAATTTGTGGCGCTATATAAATAAGTGTTAATAATAATAATAATAATTCTGGTCAAAAAAATGTCGACCTCGGCATTTGTTGCAGATTCTCCATCAAGACAATGAAAAACCAACCACCATTCTTTATATGCACCATGCAACCCCGAAGATCATATAACAAAAAAATGAATTAAACCATATTACTGTTAGTTGTAGGTAAAAAGAATAAACTTAAAAGTGTATAAAGGGTAATCAGATACATAATGAAAATGAAATCACAATCCCGGAAAGGGTTTAAAAGTCGCTTCTTTGTGATTAATTGTGACGCGTCTAATAGGACTGTCATGTGACAGGAACTGCTTCGGAAACTTTGGTTCAAACCGCAGATGGCTCCCAGAATAATTGTGTGGGATACACTGAATGTTAGTATCTTATACTATTTATTCATAACTACGTACTTTGGTAGTAAAAATGGCGGGTCCTCACACTCCACCATTGGAAAGGCTTATGATGCGTAATCCAGAATAATTCGTAGTATTTATGCATGCACAGAACACAGTCACGGACTACTTACGCATTCTGATTCCATCAATGCGCTGCTGTGCGTAATTCTGGATCCTATCCATGGCTCTGTAGCCAAATATTGTAAGATTTTTTGAAAGTAAGTCCATTTATCTTCGTGCACGATAAATATTCCCTCGCCTGTTGGCCTTGAAGAGATTATTTAGTGATCTGGTATTGACAGGGCTTCTTTTTAAAAAAAAATCTAAACATAAAATAGAATCACATTTAACCCAGGATCATTTTTCATCGTCATTTGTTGACAGCAGAATCTGTAGTCAGTTGCAGCATATTTATCTTTTCTGTTATCGATTGGACTCACGCAGGACTGTTGCAGATACATCAGACACAGACTGCAGTGTGTAACAGGGCCTGTTTATGCACCTGCCCGGGCGCAATTGCCACAAATGAAAATAAATATCTACTGTGAACGGCCCACCTTTTAATCAATAAATCCATCCTATGGTAATGTTGTGGTGTAACGGTGACTGAGCCCAAAATGGGGGGACTTTTGGATAGGGGAATTGCAGTAGTAGTACTGTGCATGCGTAGTAAATTTTTTACGTTATCTACCTTTTCCTTACGCAGATTGCGTAAATGCGGTCTGAAAGAACGGCCTTATTTCGATAGGGCCGTTCTCTCCCAGCCAGTTTCGAACTGGCTGATATAGTGACTGCTTATGCCTCAAAGAGAACATGGTGCTCCGAAAGGTGAGTGGCAAAACTAACCCCAACCCTTCCCCTAATTCTAACTCTAACCCTCCCCTTCCATTACCTTAACCCTCTCTTCCCCGCAGCCTGACCTTAACCCTCCCTTCTCCTTAGCCTGACCCTAATACTCCCTTCCCCGCAGCCTGACCCTAACCCCAACTCCCCACAGCCTGACCCTAACCCTCCTTTTCCATTACCCTAACCCTCCTTTCCCCACAGCCTGACCCTAACCCTCCCTTCCCCACAGCCTGAGCCAAACCCTCCATCTCCCACAGCCTAACACTAACCCTCCCTTCTCCCTAGCCTGACCCTAATACTCCCTTCCCCGCAGCCTGATCTTAACCCTCCCTTCTCCCTAGCCTGACCCTAATACTCCCTTCCCCGCAGCCTGACCCTAACCCACCCCTTCCATGATCCTAACCCTAACCCTCCCTTCCTAAGAGCCTAACCCTAACCTCCCCCCCCATATTAAAATGCCCCGGAGAGGTTGCTCACCTCTCCGGAGCTGTCACCTGGCGGGTCTGCTAAAATGAATGGGCGAGTATTCCGATCACACACTCACCCATTCATAAAAAAAATTCTAAAATGGCCCCCTATTCCAAATAGAGACAGCCGAAAAGTAACTTTTGGCTGTCTCTATGTCGCAAAGCGGGCCATCGAACCGGAGACTGCAGCCGCAGTGGGTGTCTATCCACCTGTGGATCATCCCCAAAATGTAACCATTTTCCTGCAATCCCAAAAAACTGTGGAAGAAACTGGCATCAGCCTGGCAATGCCTCTAATATTAATGCACATATAGCCCATGTAGCAAAATATACTTTAGCTGAGGAAGGTTGACCTTGGCACAGAATATTCATAGACCACGCAAGACCTGGGAGTGAGGTGGAGGAGAGGAAGGAAGGAGGAGAGGAGAGGGGGGTGGGTGTCTGATTATTCTGTCTGCAACTTGTCCATTTTTCTCGTGTAACATTCCAATAAAGAAAAGATCGATTTGGTTTTCATAAGTAGCTGTTGTGAAGTCCAGCTTCCTATGTTGTTGGTTCAGCAAAAAGTGCTGCTCTTAAACTCTTCGTCCATTCTGCTTTAAATACAGCAATGGGAAGAGGACTTGCCAGCAGAAAATAACCTTTATTGTACTGGAAACAAGAGATAGAGTGGAATATACTCACAGATACCTGTATATAATAAAGTCATAGATGATAAACAGTGTTCTGTATAAAGATTTTGCAGTGTAATGCATACAATTGTGCATGCATGGGAGTAAGAATGGAAAAAAGCTGATTGATTTGGGTGTGGTTAGCCGCTGAGGATGGCCTTTTTTTGACAGGGCAATTTTCCAAGGAGCGACTAAAACAGACTGCTCTTTCTAGGTTCCCAGGAGGAATCCACAGCACCGACTGGGTGAGTATTTCCCTAACCCCAACCCTTATCCTAATCCTCACCTTAACTTTCCCCTTCTCTGATCCATCTCCTCTCTGCAGCCTAACCCTGCCCTTACTGTTCTCCAATCTATCCCCTCCATGCAGCCTAACCTTAAGACTCCCTTCCGTGGAGCCGAACCCTAAGACTCCCCTCCCCATAGACTGACCCTAAGACTCCCTTCCCCACAGCCTAACCCTAAGACACCCCTCCCCACGGCCTAACCCTAAGACTCCTTTCCCTGCAGCCTAACCCTAAGACTCCCTTCACTGTAGCCTAACCCTAAGACTCCCCTCCCCACAGCCTAACCCTAAGACTCCCTTCCCCACAGCCTAACCCTAAGACTCCCTTCACTGTAGCCTTACCCTAAGACATCCCTCCCACAGCCTGACCCTAAGACTTCCTTCCCCGCACCTGACCCTAAGACTCTCTTCCCCACACCTGACCTTAGGACTCCCCTCCTCCCAGCTTAACCTTAAGATTTTACTAACCTGTCTGGTCGAGTCTGGCGTCGGGTGTTGCAGCGGGTCTTGAGTCTCAGAAAGCTAATGAATGGGTACTTTTCTATAGTAGATTCAGAATACTTACCGATTCATTATAAAAAATATCTAATTACTCACATTTTCACAATAGAGACAGCTGACAATTCGCTGTCGGCTGTTTCTTTGTCGCAAATGTGAGTTTCACAGTGGCAAATGTAACCGGAGTGACTCGAATATTTATCTATAGTGTGTAGCCAGATTAATCAACATAAAATATATATTTTCTACAATTTATCAGGGAGTCTGTTAATCAGTATTTAAACACATAGGGCCAGATCCAGAACAACGCTTGTGAGCGAATTTAGGCGTGGCAGAGACATAAAATCGCCATTTGGTAAGTACTGCGCATGCGCACCATAGAAAATACGCTCAGTAACGTAGCATAATTGTGAACGTATGGGCCATTCACGTATGTGTCACGTAAATACTTACGTGTGGTAGGTGGGGGTTTGTATTTAAAGTGTACGGTATGGGCGTGCTTAGCTGCGTAAATACATGTTTCCCATACGTACGTGTGCGGATCACTGCGGTTACGTTGGCAAAAGTTAAGGTAGGGTCTGGAAAGCGTATCTTGACAAAATACGTACATTCAAGGGTTGTGCCGAGGGGAGTGTATAGAATATACGCACACGAAAATACGCTACGCAAATAAACGTACGGAAAACGTAGTTCTGGATCTACCCCATAAGTTTTAACTAATTCTATATCCAGATGGCCTATTCTATGTTCGGATTCAGAACATTAGACATAACTAAATATACATCACCTGTTTGAGAGCATGATTAGTAGTAGATGCTGACTGATTCTGCAATATCAATGCATAGTCTTCAAGATAGTGTAAGCCCTTGCTTTAAAAACAAATATAGGCCCATATTCAGAGTACCAGACGTATAACATATACGTCCGGTGTTTAGCTATTTTTACTACTGCGCAATGCGTAGTCATTTTTTAACGTAATCTACGTATCTTTTTCTTACGTAGAAAGAAAAAGAAACGTAGATTACGTTAAAAAATTAGTACGCATGCGCAGTAGTAAAAAAAACGGTACTCTGAATTCGGCCCATAGTGTATATTAGTGAGGGGCTCATTTAGCCCTTTATGTGTTGATTTTAGGATTTGTTTGTTATAGCTTATAATAAGTATGCGGACTTTTTTAAAGTGTAGCAAAACCGTAAGCGTGAATCCAGTCCTAAGAGAGGAAAGTTACTTCTGGGCTAAACCATGTTGATTTCAGGGGGAGTCAAGTTAATTTTATTCTTTGCATGCAGGGATATATCTTTGAATTGCTTACTGCACACAGATACTGACCAGCGTTACTATCACATTTTAGGATTGTTATAGCTTATAATAAGTATGCAGACTTTTTTAAAGTGTAGCAAAACCGTAAGCGTGAATCCAGTCCTAAGAGAGGAAAGTTACTTCTGGGCTAAACCATGTTGATTTCATTTCAAGTCAAGTTAATTTTATTCTTTGCATGCAGGGATATATCTTTGAATTGCTTACTGCACACAGATACTGACCAGCTTTACTATCACACTGTTATTTAGACTTGGGCTGGGAAACATCACCTCTCAACTCTAATACTGTTTGCAACAGATGAA
>WWET01000490.1:336578-349211 GCA_011038615.1 Limnodynastes dumerilii
GAAGAGCGGAGTGTCCTCCCCCACCACACCTCTCTGGCTTGCGTCAGTCCCCTTGTGGCATTAGCTGTAAATCCGGCTCTTAGAGAATATTTTTGTCGTTCAGATAAGTCCCTGTCCCATTGGACCTTACAGTCTAAATACCTAACCCACACACACAGACAGACACGGACTAGCGTTAATTTAATTACCAGCGAGTTTTTCAATGTGGGAGGAAACCCACAAAGACACGGGGAGAATATACAAATAAATAAATTAAAACTTATTACCCATAGCAACAAATCCGTTTCCATGTAGCAGTATTCTAATATAAAAGGTAGAATCTGATTGGTTTCAGTACAAATTATCCAATCACATTGCAGATTTCCAATATCGGACAGCCTATGTGTGTGCATATACCATGACTTCGGCAAGCTATTTAATTGCCATTTCACTTTAGCAACAACTTGAGACTTTATTCACCAAAGAGGGGATGCCTTGGCTCTATTTGCCTTTCTGTTTACTTTCTCACACAATGAGCACAATTGCTAATGTAAAAGATATTCCCTCGCAGTATAAAAATAGGACGACTATCGTAATATCTTTTCAATACAGCCCATATGACATTAAACTATATTTGCTTTTATTATTCAACCGTTCGTCAGAGGTGACTGCTGGGACAGATATATCAAAATATAGATTTTTTTTCCCCTTGCAAGGTTCCTATCCATCTCTCTGCGGCAGCAATTCTCTGTCACTGGTATAAAAATAGGGATTTTACTGTACTTGTCCTACGGTATCGGATTCCAGAGGTAGCCGTTGTGAATGAGCTATGCCTTCTTCCGCTGCCTCCTGACTGTGACCTTGCGGGGTTGCATTACACAGACCCAAGCACAAAAGTAAGTCTCCCCAGGAGCACGGCTAAGTGCATAGTTCTGCAAGGTTAAGCCTATGCCGAGGTGTGAAATGGATTTTCACTCTTTGCTTATCAGCTTTTCGCTTTCTTGCAACTGTCCAGAGGTGAAGGACAGAGGACACAGGCATCAGCAAATATACTGAAATATGGTACTTGTAGTTCTTTCCAAAGGAGGTGGCCATCAAAGCTCACTTAAGCTCCAAGGTGGCATTTACCATATTCTCAGGAAGAATTGGTACCTCCACCAATCTCCCTTCCTCCCCCCTATAGGTGGATGGTTGGTGATATTCACCAATCAGTTTTGGAGTCCTCCCAACACCATGACCAATCAGCATGCTAGGTTTCCAGAGTAAGCTAGCAGTCTGTCATACAGGTCTCCCTGCATGGGTCCATTTCATCATGTGTACACATAATACTTAATGTATCTTTGGATTCCTAGCTTGCAGCCACAATATGGATGCTGAGTTAATGGGACGGATACTGTTTTCAGAGGTGTGTCCTATCACAGTCTATGTCCTGCTGTCCACTCCTGTTCTGTGCTTTGGTGCTGTGGTCAGTACCCTGCGGGTGAGCAGCTGCTTTGAAACATCTCTGTGCAGTCTCCGGCCTCTGCAGGTGGATCCACTCCTCAATCACCACAGCCTATTTCATCCCTCCAGACCTGCTCTCCAGAGTACCAGAGTTTTAGGCTCACTTGATCTCCTCATGGTGCACTACTCCAGTGGTTTCCTTGTGATATTGGACTGTATTCACACTTAAGAATGCTTTAGGGTCTCAATTTTACGCACCCAAGTAGCATGTTGACTCCCCTGATACACACTACTTTTTCAGCTTATGAAAGTGCGTATGCTTATTACGAATGTTGTTGCTTAACCGTGCGCAGAATTCCCATTTAAATGGCTCCCTCCACCCACTCTTCTTATCTTTGTTCTTAATTTGTCCCGGCTTCATTCTTAAGTAACTACGAACCAAGATGAACTAGGTTCGTCAGAGCCATCTTGTTCTTAAATCCAACATAGATTGCGTACATTAGGCTACTACCCCTGCGCAGTTTATCCCTTCTAATTTATGCATTTAAAAAGTTTCAGATTCTTAATTGTGAATTGGGTCCATTATTATCTCCTGGTGTATCACTATCACATTCAGTACTCGGTTCCACCGTACTCCTGTCTGCAACCATTCATCCACCAGTGCTCCCGTCTGCTACTATTGGAGTGCACTCACCACCTCTCACAGGGAAGGGATGGATTGGAGAGGGGGGGGGACTTAGGGTTAGGCTGCAGGGAAGGTAAGATTAGGGTTAAGGTAAGGGGTAGGATAAGGATTAGTGGCGTTTACCTGTCTGCAGCAGGGTAGTTTCTCAGGATCTCCTTCTTCATAAGTATGGTGTCAAAAACTGTCCTTTTGAAAAAGGAACCAAAAAGTGACCCACGCCCCAGTCCAGTATACCTTCAGGACCCTGGTTGTATACGCTTGTGATCCGTGATATGTTCCATTTTTACCTAAGAGTTGTACACAGGAAATCATGGAACCATAAAGTGATGACACACTGAGTCTTAGGGGAAGAAGTGTGAATTAATTACTGACCTTAACCGACGGGGTCTGTGTATTGTGAGATGAGTCACTGTGTAGTTTTGCTTAAGTAATGTTCACAGCATTTGTAAGTGACATCTGCCAAAATCCCTATAGCCAAATGATACCATTTCTGCAGCATGATATAAGGTGCTGAGATAGAGAGGTGTGTAAGATTGCTGTTAACATTGGTGTATGTTATGATACTTCTTCACAGTGTGTTCTACACTAGTTTGGCGTAACATGCAGGTTGTTATGACGTAGATTGTTCAGAGAGCAGTTGCACACAAATGCACCTGGATGGTTGGGCTGAGGCTGATCTAAAACAGGCTGGGTGTACTCTAAGGACACATTTCCAAAATCACGGTCACAAAAATACCCACTGATGTCTGAGAGAGTCGCTTATATGGCAGGGGACTGGTGTCTTCAATTGTGGGTTTTCCAATCGCTCAGAACACTTGGATGTTGGGCCTGATTAAGGGTTTCAGACGCCCAAGGCTAAACTGCTCAAGCTTTGGTATGCTTTCCATGCCAGGCTTTTGCATGACATTCAGATTCCAGGCACATCCAAAGATCTTGTGCCCTCTTCCCCCAAAGTCATGTGCCTTAGGCTGGAGCCTGGTGAGCCAAATGATTGATATGGCACTGCTTGCATAGAATTTGACGGTAGTTAAGAGCCGCTTGGCCCATCTCATCTGCCCAATTTTTTTTTTACTTCTGGTAACCTAAAACCAATTTATCCCTTAGCCCTTTGTAAGGATCCCCTTATGTATTTCAGTATTTCCTAGAACCAAGACTTTACCCTAGTATCCTTCCATTGAGCTATGTAAATAGCATACAATAATTACTACGCATGCCCAGTAACTTCAATCGGTTAGTTAGGGACAGACGGGCACAGAAGACGTAGGTCTGAATACAGGCCATATAGACTCAACCATACCATGGTACTCTGAACGAGCTTTAGTTCATGCTCAAAGACGCTCAGCCATAGAGCCTCAGCTAACTCTGGGATCTCCCTCTTTCTATGAGCACTATGTAGGCATTTGCAGAGTCGATCAGCTGCTGTCGTGAAATTATACAGTCTGAGTGTACAATGCAGCTCTCAGTTTAATTTTGGATATGGTCCTTTGTGTCTGAGCTTTGAGTATGCTCCCAAAAGTGTGTTATAGAGTTTTACATCTACGTTGATCGCACATAAGGAGGAACCCAAATCCAACACCCATCGGACACTGGATGTATTTGATCCGGTGACACTAATGCTGTGAGGGAGCGATGCAGCCCACATTATTATTCATCCTTATCCTCATTATACTCAAGTTCACATCATATCATGATGGGCATTGTAGTCCTTGACTTAAGCAATAATACTTAGCTTTGGTTGGTAGTTACTGCTAGATGATGTTCAGCTAGGAGCCCCTGTCCTGATTGTGATCAAGCTGGACAGGTCAATAGGGGCATGTCTGCTGTCATGAGGCTGGGGAGGTGACCTTGTGCTAAGACCTATGTATGCTGACAGCAACAGAGTGAGAACCCCCAACCTTACTAGGTTGTAAACATGTTTTAAGCAAGGTAATTGGTACTTCATATCGAACTCATTTCTACAATCCTCATATGCGCGATATAAGCCAGTATTGCATAATGTTAGTATCACATAATCTGCTCCTACCAAGCTCATCCTTGTTAGCTTGTATTGGCCTTGAACGTCTGGTTCTACACAATATTAATAACATTACATAATGGAGAACAGCAGCCATCATAGAATGACCAGACACATCAAGTTACACAAACAATACTTACTTTAACACTCTCTGGGCTGGATCCAGACTTAAGAAGAATCTTGTAATTAAGGACCTGGACTCACACTTAAGAAGCTTCTTAAAATAAGAACCTAAAAGTTACTCCTGGGCTAAACCATGTTGTTTTAGGGGGGAGTCAAGTAAATTGTATTCTTTGCATGCAGGGATATATCTTTGAATTGCTTACTGCACACAGATCATGTTTTAAGCAAGGTAATTGGTACTTCATATCGAACTCATTTCTACAATTCTCATATGCGCGATAAAAGCCAGTATTGCATAATGTTAGTATCACATAATCTGCTCCTACCAAGCTCATCCTTGTTAGCTTGTATTGGCCTTGAACGTCTAGTTCTACACAATATTAGTAACATTACATAATGGAGAACAGCAGCCATCATAGAATGACCAGACACATCCAGTTACACAAACAATAGTTACTTTAACACTCCATGTTGTTTTAGGGGGGAGTCAAGTAAATTGTATTCTTTGCATGCAGGGATATATC
Organism: Limnodynastes dumerilii; assembly: GCA_011038615.1. Taxonomy (NCBI): domain Eukaryota; kingdom Metazoa; phylum Chordata; class Amphibia; order Anura; family Limnodynastidae; genus Limnodynastes; species Limnodynastes dumerilii. The sequence goes on from WWET01000490.1 coordinate 341,347, forward strand.
TTTGAATTGCTTACTGCACACAGATTCTGACCAGCGTTACCATCACACTGTTATTTAGACTTGGGATCGGAAACATCATCTCTCAACTCTAATACTGTTTGCAACAGATGAATTATGACTCCCCTGCAATGAGCATGGTTTAGCCCAGGAGTAACTTTCCTCTCTTATTTTCATGCTCCTTCTTAAGTCTGGATCCAGCCCTCTGTGATTGACCCAGTCCATTGATCAGGCTCCGTCTATATACCCCAAAAAACCCTAGCCCTTCTCCTATTCCATTGTATTACTGTTGTCTTCCTCTCTGACACAATGTAGTTGAAGGTCAATCTAAGATGATCCAAGTATTTTGCAAGGTCAAGGAGAATGGCTGGCGATGGCATTGAATTGATCGTGTGAATCTTAAGCCCTATGGACACTCACCACCCTCTCTGTGCTTTTGCCTCCCTACAGATCACATTGATGCTCTCACTTCATCTCACACTACAAGGTTTTAAATACAACATGAAGAACATCAGAGACAGACTTTGAGGCCTGCCTAAGTCATTGGTTTGTTCCTCCTGATTCTGTTCCCTTGCTGGTGCTATTGATTGTATGTGTCCTCTTAATGGCTTCTTTATTCTTGTGCTAGGTTTGTCTCATCCTTCAAATCCATTCTTCTTTTTATTTATTACTTAGCCCCTAAGTCTTTGGATCTATTTGTTGCAAGAGTTTTGAGACTCATGTTACATGTTCTATTCTGGTCCTAGATAAAGCATCGTCTATTTTTATACCCTTATGCAAACGGATGCATTGATTGATCTGGAATAAGGCATCATATGTTTGAAATGCTACTGTATTCAAGAACACGGTCCTGGCTAATGTGTCCTATAGACGTAGACTTGTTTATTCATTCATTCAGAGTTTGGATTTTGAAAGATAATAAGCATATGATTACGGTATCTTCTCACAGTCATGATTCAATGCTTTCCTATAGGCGATCAGTATTCTTGAGATATTTTATTCCAAGTTTTGTCCTCAAGGTCAATGAAGGTCGTTTACCAAAGACCAAATTAAAACAAAGTGAAGTTATGAACCTTGATTTGCTTTGTGCAGATTTTCTCCAAAATGCTTAGGATTTTGGAGCAATATTTGCTGAGAGCCGGTAACAATGGACCTGATTCACACTTAAGAACGCGTTAGGTGCCTAAATATAGGCACCTAATAGCATTGAAACTCCCTCGGCACGCCCCCGGTTTTCAGGCTATTATGTAACTTACGAGTGCCATAGGGCTCCTTTAACCGTAGTTTCGCATTTCAATGCGTAGGGCGTCTATTAAGGAACGTAAGTGCATAACCACGCCATTGTTGCGTCATTTAAATACCTCCCTCCACCCATCTCTGCGTATTGGCCGATTTACTTATTCATAGAACGCCCATTTCTGCGTATGTTAGGAGACTTTAGGTTCATAGGGCCTGATGCAGACCTACGCCCGCGAGCGTAGCGTATGATCGCCCGGGCATATAAACTTTCACGCCCATGACACTCCCATTGATTCTACCTACTTACGGCGGCTGAACCCTACCCTAACTTTTTCCAGCGGCCGTACGAATTTTCGGACCGATACGCTGGTTGTACGGGGCTTAGAACGCCCATACTGTACAATTTAAATGGCTATCCCCGCCTCTGTGTTGTAACTCGAGCGTCCAGACTATCGTCGTTGTACGCTCATGTTTTTCGGACGACCGGAAGTTGTCATACTGCACATGCGCAGTGCGTTTTTTCGCCCGGTTTTACGCTCCCGACCAGCGGGCGTAGGTCTGGATCAGGCCCATAGTGTATAAGCATGGAATATACGCACTTAAGTTGAATGTTAATAGCATAGAAAAGTTACTACGCATGCGCAGTTGATCTGTTCTTAAAAATACGCACCTAAAATAAAAAGAATTCTAATACCCCTTTCACATCACAACCAAATACTCAGGATTTTAGCCAAAAACCCGGGTCTCAGCAAAATCCCGGGTATTTGGTTGTGATGTGAAAGGTGCACTTCCGGTGGACCTGTGTCAAAAGACCCGGGTAAAAAGAAGGGTTATTCCCGGGTCCGACACGGGTAGGGTTACAGTGTGAAAGGTGCTACCCGGGTTTTTCAACCTGGGTAGCAGCTAATGCACTTTATTGGTGTAATTTTTTTACTATTGCTCTGGCAACAAGTGTTGCCAGGGCAACGGTAAACAAATTACGCATTGCTTTGACGACAGGGAAAACCCGGGTCTCTGAATTTCCAGGGTCTGCCCTGCAATGTGAAACGGGGTCTGTGACCCTGGGATCCTCTGCTGCCTCGGCAATATCCCTGGGGACAGACGGGGCTGCGATCTGAAAGGGGTATTAGTTGTGAATCAGTTCCAATAATATTAATATTTCATTTTTTGTAATGACATTGGACCTGATCCAGTGCTTTGTACGACAGTGAACTTATACTTGCTGCTAGCGTAATCTCGGCTGTTAGTACATTCAGCGCATGCGCACGGCAGATGTTACGACACGCAACACTTTCGGAACTACGTACAAAGGGGCATTCCCCTTTTATGTTCCAAATACGCTTTGGAGGCGGAGCGAGGCATTTCAATTGTACAGTGTGGGCTGGGTTTGGCAGTTACGTCCGCCAGGACGATACATACGTGCGCGGTTACACTTGGAAAAGTTAAGGGAGGGTTTGGTAGACGAAAATCACTTACAATAGCATAAATACACTACGCTAACAAATGTAACAAGCACGCAGGTCTGGATCTACCCCATTGAGATAAAAGGCATTTCTTTGTTTCATGAAAGGGCACAAACTACTATTATCGCTTCACATAGATACCTCCTTTTTGCAGCTCTCTATACCAGGGTGTGATTAGACATATGTATTGGGATGCATTGAAGCACTGAAGTTGCTAAATTGGTCAGTGGTTGATCTTTGAAGTGACATTTTTATTCCATCTCATTATCATTTTCTCTCTCCCACCAGACAGACTTTGCAGATGCCTAATTGTTACAGCAGAGAATAGGCCGCGAGACAAGTATATACAGTGTATATGGGCCTGATTCAGACTTAAGTAAGTGTAGAATCTCTGTGAGCGGCTAATACTGCACAGGCCTGGAACTCAAACATACGTACGGAAACAATGGTCCACTGATTCACAGACACGGACGGCGGACTTAGGACTGATGCAGGCTTTGGCACAGAATGAGTCCCGCGTGCGTGGCTAGAGGGACAAGACTTTTAATGCAGATGAGCTGCACTAATGTACGGTAATGGGTGTTCCTCTTAAGTTATAAAAATATATATAGAAAATATATCTAAAAAAATTTGATTACAATGAATATTTAAAATTTTTGTTACATTTTTTTAAAAACATAATTGTAAAAAAAAGTATATAAACACCAATTAGTATATATAAATTCTGATTAACTATAAGTACCTAGATGTCCTCCGCGTGATTCACAAGTAGGAAACACATCCGCTCTTATATCCACACTCCTAGAGAATCCTCTGTACATGGAAATCCCGAGACTGGGGGTGTGGTTATCTTCATCTGGTAGCATCTTCGCATAGCTCTTACGTATCTCGTCCCTGTGTATATTTAGGGACACCCGCAATTCCGTGCAGACTTCACTCTTAAGTCTGAATCAGGTCCTATATATTACATATAATACTGGTGTGTGGTGAAATCGAACAGATCTTAGGACCAGATTCAGATTTCCGTAAAAAGGGGCATTTTATGACCGGACATGTGTGCTTTCCGAGCTTCCAGGATGGATCTGGATGCAGACTTCCGAATTGGAAGTGTTTGCGACGGCTGGGTGGAATGCGTACAGTAACTGGGAGGGAGGATAGAAAACACAGAAAGTGATGACAGATAAGAGCCACATGGCCCATCCAATCTGCCCAGTTGCCCATCCAATCTGCCTCAATTTAGTATGATATTTAGGATGTCCTTATACAGCATTTATCCCAAGCATGTTTATATTGTTCTACTGTGTCAACCACATTTTTCCGCACGTTTCCTCTGAATCTACCACCTTACAGTTTATCCTTGTATTCTATTACACATCTCTTCCTTGGAAATATGCCCCCTCCTGTACCTGGTTACACATCTTCATATATGTGAAAGCTAGTATCAGAGCTCTCTGCAGCCTCAACCTAAACTTCCCCTCTCTGCAGCCTAACCCTAACTTTCCCCCTCTTCTCAGCCTAACCCTAACCTTCTCCTTCTAGCAGCCTAACCCTAACCTCCCCTCCTTTTGGCAGCCTTACCCTAACCTCCCCCTTCTATAAGCCTAACAGTAACGGCATGTGAAGTGGGTGCCTTGTCAAAATAGGAACATCCGTCATGGTAACTGCAGACCCTCCAACATCACCCATTCCATTTGGTACACAATACTCCGCTTCTGAGCTTCCAACTGTCACTCTCACCTAAATTCAAAGAATTAACTGATGTTTGAAAAACATTTTTCTCTTCAATAAAAGTAGTTACCATAGTGACAGATAGTTGGAAGCTCAGGAGCAGAGCTTTGTGTACCTAATGGAATGGGTCATGTTGGAGGGTCTGTAACTGTTCTACATAGAAATATTCTTCATTAAACAAGTGTCGGCACTGATACAGTCAGCACTAAGCTCTTGTCTGTATCAGTGTCAAAATAGCGTTTCTGATTGCTTCTCTTAATATATATATGTATATATGTAGCATTTAATAGTTATGCAACCCTGTAGTCAGCACGCAGCAAAGCCAGGGTCCGGATTCACAGTTGCGTAGTTTTCGTACGCTGTTTTAAGAATTGAGCTACTACACATGCGTAATAGATTATTTACGCTATCTACGTACCATTTCTGTACGTAAATTGTGTAAGCGCAGTCTTTACGTAACTGTGAATCCGGACCCAAGTTATTATTATATCAGCTACCAACTGAAGTAGCAAAATGATTTGTAAAAAAATGTCCTATTGCTCGAAGCACATCTCAGCAGATCCCCTAATACAGTGTGAAGGATTGACATGCTTCCACCGCCCACTTTACTGCTGCCTTCCAAGTCCATATTTTTCATAAACAGATAAACGTGTCAAAAATCGCATGAGAAATAGCTTGGATTTTTCCCCCTCCTTTCCTCTCCCATCCTGTGCCAGAAAGCTAGTGCATGGTAAAGTTGTCCTGTCTTGTCAGAGGCTCCTATATGCGGGAATGTTACACAATAACGCGTTACCATGGCACTGCAGGATCCGTCTCTGTGCCCCCCCTAACTGGCTCTGGCATCTACTCGTGCTCAATCTGTTTTCTAGTCTTCCTCAGATTTAGTCACCTTAGTGCTATAGACAAGCTGCTTCTGAGCTGCCCGGCACATTAATAACCATCTTTCCTTTATTCCAGGTTGGAAATAATCAGATCCCTCTGTCATTTTTTCAGACCCTCCAACATGACCCATTCCATTAGGTACAATTGAATCCGCTCCTGAGCTTCCAACTGTCACTCACCTGGATTAAATGAATGAACTGATGTTTAAAAAAATGATTTGCCTCTTCAACAAAGGTGGTTACTGACAGTTGGAAACTGAGGAGCAGAGTATTTTGTACCTAATGGAATGGGTCATGTTTTAGGGTCTGCTTTTTTTTACTTGTCGCTGCTTTGAGTCTGACAGAGCTGTTTGCATGGGGAGGCTCCTCTGCTATCCTCCAAATATGTTTCATGCTTAAACCCATGGAGCCAGATTTACTAAGCTGCGAGAAAGGAAGAGTGGAGATGTTTCCCATAGCAACCAATGAGATCCGAGCTGACATTTTCTAGTATGTAATAGGAAAGTGAGAGCTAGAATCCGATCGGTTGCTGTGGGCAGGCCCGGAGATAGGGGAGGGAGAACTGTGACAGGCTCCAAGGTTCAGAGGGCTCTCTGCAATACACTACTGAGGAGGGATGGAGGCCCCAAAATATATTATTATTATTATTATTATTATTATTATCATTATTATTATTAGTATAAATCTCCAGCCATTCACCAGGCAGCATGCTGACAACCAATCACATTCTGGCTGGTAATAATTATTATTATTATTATTATTAGTATAAATCTCCAGCCATTCACCAGGCAGCATGCTGACAACCAATCACATTCTGGCTGGCAGCTGGGAGGCATTTAGAGAATGCCTCAATGCTCACAATGGGCCTGATCCAGACCTACGCTCGCGTGCTGGCGTACCTACGATGCACGGCAATAGGAACTCCCCTTGGTCGTACTTTTGCTTTCTTATGCCCTGCAAACCCTACCCTAACTTTTTTGATCGTAACCGCGGGCGTCCGTATGCTTATTGCGTTGTTATGACGCTTAGCATGCCCATACTGTACAATTTAAATGCCTCACCCCGTCCTCGGTGCGTATTTACGGATTTCGGAAGGCAGACACACCCGTAAAATGTGTCCCAGTACAAAAAGACGATTTTACGCTCACGATCGCCGTAAAAACGCACATGAGCGTAGGTCTGGATCAGGCCCAATGTATTTCTAAGCAGCGCTCAGCACTAATACATGGAACACCGAGCGCTATTTTAAGCTGTCAGCCACTGACACCTTCTGTCAGGTAGCAGTCCCACCCCCCCTTACCACCCAGCTCTGTCCCCAGCTCCGCCTCTCTGCACCTAGCCCCGCCCATTCAGTCTCAGGCCACGACTCCCTGCCTTGGGGCTCGTGTCTGGCACCTTCAAATCAATCCGGGCGACTCTTTGTATAACCATCTGGATTGAAATGCAGAAAGCAGCGAGATTCTCATTTTCAGACTTGCCAGCATCTGTACCTGCATAGACTAGGTGATGAAAAAGCTTGCTAACAGGTTTTCATCTGCTTTACATCCATGCAAGACGCTGATTCAGGGAAAACGAGGTTTGCCTTGGTGTGCGGGTACAACCTCTCCCTCCTGAGCTGATTGGGCATTTTCTCAGTGAAATGCCACTATTTATTCCGTTTCCCTTCACTCATTACACACTCCATCCTGCTGTAACATGGAAATTAGCCGTGAGGGCTGGTAGACTCCTTTCTGTGGCGATATTAAAATGTCCGTCTCCAGCGCACGTACACACAGATATTAAGTTACAGGAGGGAAATGGGATCTACCATTTCCTTTTTTTTTTGTTTCTAAAGTCAGGTTTAAGGTGTAAAAAAACATTCATTAAGACACTAAGCCTATTGATCTAAACCTATTGATACGTTTCTGGGAATATTGAGCCGTGTTTTCGGGGCTGTCAATGGAAAATAGCAATATCTTGATTTGTTGACTTTAGCAAGCTTTGGATATTGCACATTATGGCCCATATTCAAAGTACCGGACGTATAACATATACATCCGGTGTTTAGTGATTTTTACTACTGCGCATGCGTAGTCATTTTTTAACGTATCTACGTATCTTTTTCTTACGTAGATTGCGTAAATGCGGTCCAGAATGGAGTTTACCCTACCTTAACATTTACTAATCCACCCCACGTAAAACCTTAGATTAGTGTATAATCCAGGATCGTACGTAACACCTTAACCAAGTCCTTACTTGGTATGATTTAAATATCCCTTCACCATACGTGTATGCTGCACATATGGCGGGTCATCTCGTCCCGTCGCCATAAAGGTTTACAGTGCGTAATCAGAAAAGATTTATACTGTGTTCCAATGCGTAACCACCATGTGCATGTATGCGCAGAACTCTCGCACCAACTGCAGGGGGTAATAGGGTGTGTGGCTGTTATGGGGCCCGGAGGAGAGGGAGGAGCCTGTGGCAGCCTCCATGTATGAGTGTATGTATGTATGTATAGCTCCATGTATGAGTGTATGTATAGCTCCATGTATGAGTGTATGTATGTATAGCTCCATGT
>WWET01000490.1:374528-389700 GCA_011038615.1 Limnodynastes dumerilii
TGAGAGAGAGAGAGATATGAGAGATATGAGAGAGAGAGAGATATGAGAGATATGAGAGAGAGAGATATGAGAGAGAGAGAGAGAGAGAAGAGAGAGGAGAGAGATATAGAGAGATAGATATAAGAGAGATATATATGAGAGAGAGAGATATAGAGAGATATGAGAGATAGATATAATATAGAGAGATATGAGAGAGAGATAGATATAATATAATATAGAGAGATATGAGAGAGAGAGAGAGATAATATAGAGAGATATGAGATAGATATAATATAGAGAGATATGAGAGATAGATATAATATAGAGAGATATGAGAGAGATAGATATAATTGAGAGAGATATAGAGAGATAGATATAATATAGAGAGATAGATATAATATAGATGAGATATAGAGAGATAGATATAATATAGAGAGATATGAGAGATAGATATAATATAGAGAGATATAGAGAGATAGATATAATATAGAGAGATATGAGAGAGATAGATATAATATAGAGAGATATAGAGAGATAGATATAATATAGAGAGATATAGAGAGATATGAGAGAGATAGATATAATATAGAGAGATATAGAGAGATATGAGAGAGATAGACCGGTAGATGTGAGATATAAGATGATCACAACACAGAACTATTTATAGAGATGACTAAATATTATTATCCACTTCTTTATATCTCTATACATCCATCTGCCACATATTCTATCCCCCTTCCACACGAATGTCCGATTCCCAAAATATCACCTCATCCCTTAGCACAAGGATAAATCACCCTGCTAAGAATGTGTGTCAGTTCTTAAATATTTATATGATTTAATTCTGTAATCGGGATCCCCATAGAAAGCAATAAATCAAACTATATATTTAGCACAGTGAAGAGACTGCAATAATATGCCACATTTTTTACTTTTTGGAGTGTATGTTGTAGTTAATTAACCTCTTATGACATACATGACATTGTGGGGGGGGGCTTAATGTTTAATTTATTCTTAATACCCCGGTATGCGTATGTATGTGACATCTGCCCATACCACCATGGCTGTGTTGTTTGTATATGTTATATCACCGTATTGCATATACGTCCGGAGTTTACCGATATTTGATACTGCGCATGCGTCGTATCTTTTTTTACGTCATCTACTTTTCTTTTCGTTACGTAGATTGCGTATATGCAGGTTTCAGAAGGTTCATGGAGGGGAAAGGTTAATGTAAGCAGCAAAAATGTTCAGTCAATACCAAGAAAAAAGCCAGAACAGGAAACTTGGGTTTTTGTAGGCACCTGCAATCTAATTTTGTGTTCACAATACTTTGCTTATCAGTCCCCAGAGGTGAGTAAGTTTTCCAAAACGGAGGGAACAGGCATCGATTCATTCTTTCTAGTGTAGATCTGGCGGTCTTCTAATAACGCTCGTGTCACTGGTAAAATTCTTGCTGATCAATAAAGCTTAGTTAAACGAGGGTGGAAGGGGTAACCTTTCCCAGGCGCCAGTGACCTCCACCGTCATGGGTAAGGTATTCGTTACATAACACTGAAACAAATAGTTTCAGCAGCACCGGATCAAGCTCTGTAATATAATGTGCCAAATAAAGTGAACAAGGGCTTTACTTTCTCTGTATGTTGTTCTGCCAGCAATACTGACTGCGTTAATTAGAGAAAAAAATATATTGCAATTAAAAAAAATGGCCTCAAAGGATTATACTGCATTATTAACTAGATGTGTGCCAAGGGTAGATGATGGTCTTATAGATTATAAAGATAAGGCAAGATAGATAGATAGATAGATAGATAGATAGATAGATAGATAGATAGGAGATAGATAGATAGATAGATAGATAGATAGATAGATAGAGAATAGATAGATAGATAGATATTCTATTACTGAGAGGTATATAGGCATAGGATGATAGACAGGTAGACAAGTTACAAGATGGCTACAAAAAACGATAGATATTAAATAAATAGATATTGGATAGACTTATTGCTATCAGATACATATTATATACTGGATGGAGAGTTGGACCATTGTGGCATTTTTGTAAGAAAAGGTACCAGTATTTACCAAAAATTATAAACTGATCCAATTGTCCCCACTTACATATATAAATGTGTGTGCGCGCTTGTGTGTGTGTGTATATGTGTGTGTGTGTGTGTGTGTGTATATGTGTGTGTGTGTGTGTATATGTGTGTGTGTGCATGTGTGTGTGTGCTAATGTTAGGCCTGGCTATAGAATATGTTTGAAACACCCTAATTGTGTCCCCATGAGGAGAGAAGCAGCAGGAACATCCGAGCTCTCTCCTTACCCTCATGAGAGTCTTATAGACATTCATTGCAGAGCAATACACAGGCACAATGACATATACACCTCTGTAACTGCCCTGCTCTACCTTAATGTATGATTACATTCTATTCTATTCACTAAACAAATATAAACTGCAAGTTTTTCACCTAGATGTGTGTTGTGTCTGAGGCATTGTTGCACTGAGGAGCATTACTGTAGTCTTGGCCCACCTCGAGTGAAAATCATTTCGGTTTAATGCCATCAATACAAATACTGGATGTTACATGGTTAACAATAGTCTTACGTTGTGGCTTGCACAGAGCGCACCGATCAGCTGGTAACTTTAATGTTCCGTGAGAGACTACCGGTGGTGATATAGACATCAAGTCTTCTGTCAGTCTAGTCTGGATGTAGTGTATAAGTCTCATTATGCACTATACCCAGACAGTAACACAGTGGTCATTTTTTGCTTGTCTAAATATGTATAAAAGCCCTCGCCGTCCCCAGCTTTACCTATGAATTGTTTCATTTGCTGTATAATTTGTGGCTTCGTTGAAGTATTTATTGCGAAACATTTACGAGGTTATATTATAGGATCATCCATAACAACCTATTATTTAATGTTGTAATAATTACGTGTAGTTACTCAGTAATCGTTGCAATATAATATTTTCCTTTGCTGTAGATATTAGCATCGCTAGATACACACTGACAAACCAGTGTGACTTCATAACCCTTTTATAATAAATAGATTTTTAATTTGCAATTTAATTATGATTGTCATTTTATTGTGATATCTAAGTAAGATTTAGCTTGTGTAAGGGGTCATAGTTACCTAATTATAACTCTGTAATTGAGATATGTGGATATATGTATAATGCAGTCTTTAATAAAAGCCAAGATAGCTTTTGTAAGTTCCCCGGGGAACTTATATTTATTAACATAGTGTCGTGCCTTAAACCATGCTATAAATATTTATGCCTATTTTACAGCTTAAATACTTATGTTCTGTATAGGATGGATACGAGGTTAGACTTTAATCATTTAAATATATAGAATTTGCAGATAGCATCTGGATGTACATTTTTAAGCTGCTTACACACCTGTACAATTATCCAGGAATAAAGCTTCAGGACAGAGGGTTTATACAGACTGAGATGGCAGATGTAGCAGCCAATGTGTGTGTATTCCCCTGTCCAATTCACCTGTAGATCTCCAATCTATATCTGCTGTAACCATCTACTGAAAGGATTGTGTCACTGTACACACTCTTCCAATCTCTGGGCTAGATCCTAAGCTTAGTGCGCTAGTTGATGGCGTTAAATCGGCTATTTGTATTTACTGTGCATCCACGCGGTTACGCCACGTAACTCCTAATGTACCATCAGCATAAATACGTTTGAAGGGGTGGGGGCATCAATGCGACACCTGTAATTACGCTTTGGAGGCAGAGGGAGGCATATAAATTGGACAGTATGGGCTGGGTTTGGTCGTCACATACATAAATCCATTACGTACATCGTAACATACGCTATGAAAAGTTAAGGTAGGGTTTGGGCAGCGTAAAATGGCCAAAGTATGTACGGTACGACCGAGGGGAGTGCATAGAACTACGCTGCGCGTTTTAGCGTGACTAGCCCGTAGGTCTGGATTTATCCCTCTGTGTCTCTCACAGACATGTTTACATAATACATCGGGAGAAGAATTGGACAAAACAGTAGTAGGAATTTTCAGTTTGGACTGAATCCAGACCCTGTTGTATTTAGAAGGGGCGGTATGGACATTTAGAAGGGGTGGTATGGACATTTAGAAGTGGCGGTATGGACATTTAGAAGTGGCGGTATGGACAATTAGAAGTGGCGGGATGGACATTTAGAAGTGGCGGTAGGAAAATTTTGAAATAACAGAAGTGAATGGGGATTTATTGCTTTTCAATGAAATCGGTATGAGAAATGACGGAATGACAATTTCCACCCTCACTTCGAGCCCTGATCCTAACCTTTGCTACTTTCAGGCAAGTCTAATAATCTAATGACATGACCAGGGGTCATATTCACAGATCCGTTTTCACGTAAAGTTGCGTGCGTATTTTTAGGTACATTTTAACTGTGCATGCGAAGTAACTTTATTTACGGAAGCTACGTAGAATATACGCACATAAGTGCTTTAGTCGCACTTGGGGACATACGTACCGGGTGGCGGTGCTGAAATACGTACCTGAAAAGTTACGTGAAAGAGGGCGGGGGGAGGCATTTACATGAGTCTTTGAGGACGCGGTTACATGGAATCGCATGTACGACATACATATACACACGTAAGTACACATGTATTGTTAGAGGTTCTCTATGGAGGCGTATGTCTACGATTGCACGGCCGCTAAAGGGGAAAGTCATGGGTGTTGGCTTGCTACGTGCGTGCTTATAATTGCGTAATTTTGAAAAGACGCATCTCTGAATACGGCCCCAGATCGCCTATATTGGATGGAAACAGAGGTTGTGTGAGCGTACACACTCTACCAATATGGGATCACATGGTAGGTCAGAGGTCGGATTGAATGAGAATTGGTCAAATGTGCAACGCTAATTTCATAGTAAATAGTATTTATTTTAAATATAAAACGCTGTAACATGAAAGATCACAGTACAAGATGAAACAAGTCCTAATAATCGCACACATTCTACATGCACATGGACTAAAGGACACTGGTCCTCTCCATCCTGTGATGTTCATAAACCCTGATTTGTACCTGAGTCGCAGCAACTCAGGGTCAATGGTATGAATATTGCATCTGTAAAAGGCTACATGGAAATGTCACACGCAGCAGCCGCCGTCAGTTGATTATACGGTGGATCCGTATTTATGTAAACATTTCTCTCCGCCGCAGTCATCACAGGTTTTAGACGCCCTGCCTTTCCAGAGGCCAGCTGCCTCTTGTTCTTTATTAAGAAACAAATTGTAGCCTATTAAGCATTAAATGAAATATACGACTTATAAACCACATGCTTGAGAAATGTGCGGAGCTGTTGTGCAAGCCTGTACACGCTCTCAGTCCTCTGCTCATATTCATGCGTTCGCTGCGTCTATACTTTAATAATAACCTGGGAACGGTTCCAGATGTATGCAAATGGGCGTTTTCGATGGCAAACAACATAAAACGTGAATTTTGCGAGTGCGCAGGTGGCACATTTTCAGTACAGATCTGGATCAAGACGACGGTATTGACTGTGTATCTCCGGTGTTTTGGCTGACGAGGCGGGTACGAGCGCTTCCGTTTTAGTTGAGAATGGATCATGGAGGCGGTTCGGAAAATTGAGTGAATGGTTCTCAAATCGTCATGAAACTAGAAGCGACCATTAAAATAACCGATGCTCTTTTTTTTTTGTATTTGTTGAATTTAAACTCTTAGGGACCAGATTTACTAAGCTGCGGCTTTGGAAAAGTGGAGATGTTGCCCATAGCAACCAATCAGATTCTAGCTCTCACTTCCTATTACATACTAGAGAATGTCAACTAGAATCTGATTGGTTGCTATGGGCAACATCTCCACTTTTCCAAACCCTCAGCTTAGTAAATCTGGCTCTTAGAACTTAAAATTCTTGGAATTATTCAGTCATCTGAAACCTTAAGTATTTGTTTTAGTTTTTATTTATTATCAGTTTATTTAAAAAATAAAATAAAATCCACTGGTTATGTGACCTTATCGTATAAGAGTTTCTTTCAGGATTTGCACATGGGCCCCCCACCCCCCCTTACCTGAGACCGGACTGTCCAGATTAGCGGGCCGAAAAGGAGGCGGGCTTAAGGGCTCTATAAGCCCCGCCCATTTTTCGTCCAGTGAATCGGGACAGTCCCACCGCAGGGTAAGGGGGACTAATTTGGCATCTATTTCTTCCCTCCAGAAGATCTTAGAGGAAAGAAATAGATGCTGAATGGCCCCTCTTCCCCTGCCAACCCAGGGTGCAGGATGCATGCCACAGGGCCCCCTGTTCTGAGGGGCCCGTGTGCACTGCGCACCCTGCACCCATTATAGATACGCCTGTGCACACCACCTTTAGAGACAGAGATTAGCCTGACCGTACAGGATTCATTTTTTGGTTTTCAAACAAAGCTCCAACCAGCTTGCTGTATAAACCATAGTTCTGTAATGTCCGGGAGACTCACAAAATTCAAGGATTGCTCCACGAATCCCAGAAGAACTGGCAAATCATCTGCATTCGTGCTTGTGAATTCATGGAAATCCCACCCTCCCTCCTTTCCATTGGTGCAATTTTGAGTTTATTTGGGACATCAAACCCCACCCAATCCTCAGTAACACTTCCAATTGCAACATTAATAGGCAGGGGCGGAACTTAAGGCAATGATTTGCATAAATCATTATATCAAGTCCCGCCTCCATTCTGACGTCTCTCTCTCTTTTCCAAAGTCGACAACTATGGTATCAACTTCTCATAAAACCACTAGAAAATATGACTTTACAGACAGAAAAAGCCTATTCACACTCGATAGCTTAGCAAGTGAAGTGTGGCGTAGGTTTTCACATGTCGGCAATGTGCTAATTGTAAATATAGCTTGATTCGTTATGAAGACATATTTAATATGTGCAAATTGTGCTTCAGGCCGAATGTAACAAACAATGTATTAGCTTCCCAAGCTCTCTATAGATCAAAATGATTGGTTAATGGGCAATCGTGGGGCTCAACAAAACCAATTTTGACTATTGATGCTTTGCTATTAAAGCGTGTCAGTAATAACCTTTAGTACATTTAGACTTTCATAAATAAGACAAGGGGCCAGATTTACTAAACTGTGGGTTTGGAAAAGTGGAGATGTTGCCTATAGCAGCCAATCAGATTCTAGCTCTCACTTTCCTATTACATACTACAGAATGCCAGCTAGAATCTGATTGGTTGCTATGGGCAACAGCTCCACTTTTCCAAACCCGGAGCTTAGTAAATTTGGCCGTAGGCGTTATATTTACCGTGCACGTCTGGTGGTAACGGAAGACCTTAACCTATTCAACAGCCATGACAGTTTCTTCTACTTTGTGGGACTGACTCATACTTGAATGAAAAATCGCACAAAAACCTGCTTGATGGACATCCGAATGCAAGAAAAGAGCGCCCTCTACAGAATGGTGCATGCAACTGCAGCTCTGAATCTCTATGCAAGTACTGCAGGTTGCGTAAACAGAGCTGCCAATCACAACGCAGCTACAATCCCAGAAACGTATTCTTCCCCCCAGAGATACATGGAAATGGTGCTTTGTGTGAGAGCTTCAGTGACTGCATGAATGCACTAAATGTAAAGTCATTGATTTAAAAAAGCTTAAAAAATAAAATATATGTTATTATAATACATACCCTCCAACATGACCCATTCCAATAGGTACAAAAAAATACTCTGTTCCTCAGTTTCCAACTGTTAGTTACCATGGAAACAACCATTGTTAAAGAGGCAAATTAGTTTATTTACATTTATTTAAACTGGGTGAGTGACAGTTGGAAGCTCAGGAGCAGATCAAATTGTACCTAATATAATGGGTCGCGTTGGAGGGTCTGATATTATAGGATTGGATCAAGACTGATGCCGGATCCCCATTGTATCCTACCTACGGCACGAGCGAGAGCAGGCCACTTTACTTGCTTGTATGCTAGTTAACCTCGCCAGACCCCACCTTAACACTTATGCATAGCCCCCACCTAAAATGGGGGCTGTGTGAGAATCTGGAATATAGTGACTGGGACTGGGGGCGGAGCTGGGCAGGACCGCTGTCTGATTGAAGCTGTCAGAGGCTAACAGCATGGAAGGAGGAGGCTGACAGCAAGCGCTAATTTAAGGAGGGTTGCCGACTCTCCCAGAATGTCCGGGAGACTCCGGAATTTCGAGCAGTTTTCCTGGTATCCCGGGAGAACCTGCAAATCTCCCGCAGAGGGCTTGAGGCCCGTACTTTTATGAAAACCATGGCCTCAAGTCCTGGCCCCCTGCCTGGCAACACTAGTATCCTATCTTGCTAGGGGCAGGAAGGACTTGATGACAGAATTTGCGTCATAAAGCCCCGCCCCCATCACTAGTAAATCTAAAAGAGGGTAAGTGGTAATCAGGAGGCGGGGCTTAATGATGCAATTTGCATAAGTCACATTATTAAGCCCCACCCCCTGCATGCATCAATGGCTTCCCTCCGAGATCTCCCGGAGGAAAGCTATTAAAAGTCAGCAACCGCAGTTTTAAGCTGTCAGCCTCTAACAGCTTGCTTTCAGTGCAAGGGCAGCGTCTGCCACGGCCCCCTCTCCTCCGGACACCGTAGCAGTCGCACCCCTAGGGTTTGGAAAAGTGGAGATGTTGCCTATAGTAACCAATCAGATTCTACCTGACATTCTCTAGTATATAACAGGAAAGTGAGAGCTAGAATCTGATTGGTTACCATAGGCAATATGACCACCTTTCCAAACCCGCAGCTTAGTAAACCTGGCCCCTTGACTTTAACCTCATTAAACATGGTTGTTTTGCAACACGTTTGCACTGAACACATTTGATTGTATTTTCTTTTAACAACCTTGAAATTTACTAGAAATGTCACTTTTTTCCCACATCTGAGTCTTAGGGGTTAATAATTCTATTATCTGGGATTTAATGAGAGTTTTTTTGGTGGCCTTGTACAAGTAACACTTGTAGATGAGAAGTCTTCTGTGCATTAATTGAGAGCTGCATGAGGCAATGGCTGTAGAGACTCCATGGCGGATTGCACCTCTCAATCATTTTCCAGTGTTTGAAACAGGGGGCTTGTGTTTGGGTGGAGAAGATGCTGTGTTCTGGTCTGTGCAATCTCAATAACATTCTACGGGATGAGAGATAGATTTTTTTTGCCTGTTTCAGTCATTTGTCTCAATCAAGTGGCCTTCATCTTCGGAAAGGGCTGAGAGAGACCTTAACGTGGATATATGAATGTTATAACACAGATCAATGTGCTCATACTATTCCCACAGCTCTCTGGCTGCAAAGCCTAATATTTGTTTTTGATTTTCTTGTGTATAACCGGCGTGACTCTTTGTACATGAACATGCTAGGCCACTGTTTAATCATACACTCCTGACATCCCGGGTCACCTTAAGGGGGGGGGTAGCGCACCTCGGTTACTATATGCACTATGGTCCTGTCCAGCATATACCGGACAACATGTAGTGAAAAGGACCATCGTGTGTATGTAAACTGATTAAATATATATATATTATATAGACACTGGGGTGGATCCTGAGCTACGTACGCTAGCGTATTTATGCTTGCCGGTCACGTAAAAACTCTGTTTTGTATGTACGTGCGGCAGATGTTACGCCACATAACTCTGAATGTACGTACCAGCACCTTTTCAACAGCGTAATTACGAACAAAGGAGCGTGTGACATCCATACGAAACCCGTAATTATGCTACGGAGGCGGGATGAGGCATTTAAATCGTACAATATGCTTAGGCACGTACGTACATCAGTAGTACGTATGGCCGATTGGAGAGCCTAGTAAATATGCTAGTTCAAATACGCTACGCCTTGAAACGTAATGGAAACATAGCTCTGGATCTTGGCCACTGTCTGTAAAAAAACAGAGCCAAAATCTGTCTGGGGACAGATTGTATAAAAATCCTACTGGATTAACCAAATCAACAAAAATGCCTAGTTGTAGAACGTCCCAGATTCCTTATTAATCCATAAAGGCTTCACTCTTCATCTCCTGCTCATTGGGACGTTCAAATCTTTGAAGTGGCCAGCCAATCAGGACATAGGAATGCTCACAGCAGTACATGTTATTTCAGGAGAGGTCAGCGTTGACCATGAGGGCTCTATCCACTAGTAGGTGTACACCGTTGACGACCCCTTTAACGTGTATGAGACCTCTTCATGAGCATTTGAAGTTCTTGATGTGCTCCATTTACCACAAGCGGCGGCCATTTTGTGTGATGAATCCAACAGTCATGAAAATCCTCTTTTAAATCAGGAAAAATGACCAATAGTAGTTAGTAATATCCTTAAGTCATCTTTTTGAGACTTCCTGCGAATAGTCACAAGAATACAACCATTACTACTGTATGTTGAACCTCTGTGGTGTCACCAGTTCCTACTGAAGTAGTTCATTGTATACTTCTAAACATTGGTTCAGCCCACAAAATGGCTGCCTCCACTCAGAATATTGTTTTCCTACTTGCCTCTTTTGTTACTCCATTGTAGATAAACTATATTTCCTGATTGCCCTGATTTAGGCAGGACAGCCCTAATTTGAAGTTAATCCCCTAGTTTCATCTTGACCTCTAGAAACCAGACCCTTCAACATGATCCATTCCATTAAAAATAAAATCTGCTCCTGAACTTCCAACTCTCAGTTACTATAGTAACCATCTTTGTTGAAGAGAAAAATGTTTTTTTTATCAGTTGAAAATCCAGGGGATTTACAGTTGGAAGCCCAGAAGCGGAGTATATTATACCTTAAGGAATGGGTCATGTTGCAGGGTCTGCTATAACGTTGGGACATTTATGAGTGGTAATTACCATGGTGTACTATCTGTAACTGGTGCCTGCTGCCAGTCAAGGAAAAGTGGAAATGTTGCCCATAGCAACCAATCAGATTCTAGCTTCCACTTCCCTATTACAAAATAGAAAATGTCAGCTAGAATCTGATTGGTTGCTATGGGCAACATCACCACTTTTCCTTTCCCTCCAGGTGTTGTGAAACTACAAATCCCTTCCTTTGCTAGGTATCCATTATAACCATGCAGTCAGAGCGTGTTGTGGGAATTGTAGTTTTCCCAACACCTGGAGCGTCTCAGGATTTGCTATGCCTGATATAAAGTGTAATCGTTGGCCACTAAATTACAGATCCAGTATTTTTGTTTGTTTGGCTGTGTTTCAAACATAATCCATTTTTAATATATAAATATGAAAAATATACCAGCATGATATATATGAAATTTAAAATTAAAAATTTAATTCACTTCAGTTATGACCTAAATTGCTTTCTGTTGTAAAATATTAAAAAGATGTTAATAAATACCATCCAGTTCCTCTGGAACAAGTGTGTATTTTATATTCCTTTTATGGATTTTAATTGCAATATCTCCCACATAACACTTTGGTGGTTTGTTTAGTGTATAATATATGTTTCCCAATTAAATATTTTCTGTATAGTATTTTTAATATGTTTGTTACTAGTTTTATTACATGGACTTAGTTAGTAGCCTCTGGGGCAAGTACGGGATGTGTCCATTTGATGCAAATAATGTTATTTTTTTTGTTCTGGGTATTATGAAATAAATAATGATTGTGAAAAAGATGTCTACTCGGAAAAGACAAAGCATCTGTTGTGTGGATGTGGTTGGCAGATACAGTGGATAATGAGTTCCAAAAGCATCTTTTTACTTTTTTTTTCTGCAACATATAAACTTGTCCATTCTATTTTGCAGGCACCATTGGTTGATAACATCTTGCCACCCTACACTGTGATGCCTGGTAACACGAGCAAACGAACAGCTTAACAAGAAGTGAGCAACACTCTTTGACTCCATGAAAAAGTCAATCTCTCAAGGTCACCTTGTGAATGTGACCTCAGTGGTTTTGGTCCTTGTATACGGTCTCCTTTTCTAAAGCTCTCCATACAAGGGTTGGGCAAGCACCTGATTTTTTTGGGATCTTATGGTTCTAAGTGTTGGACCTTATAATTTTCATTTTACATAGAAACTGAGATTTGTTCATATTCTTCGTCTTCTTGGTGGGAAAAGAAAAAATAAGAAAATGTCCACGCCTGAAAGATATGCAGAGTAAAATTAATGCATTTCACCATTCACACAAGGGAGTGGACTTGTGAATATTGCCTTTTTGCGTATCTGACAGCGGATGCGTCAATGCATAGACAAAGGGACAAGGAAAGTTGGGAACTATCCATCCAGGACCTTGGTGTAGACTTTCTGAACGAGTCCTTCAGGTCTTTGTATAGACCAAACGTGACCATTCACCTTTAATGTGGAGAGCCCAGCCGTATCTTTACTCCCGTCAATGAGGTGTTTCCATGCTGATCTTGACAGTAGCAGCTAAGCCCCCCAAAGTCTCCCTTCTACGTCTCCAAGGCGTCTCCGTTCCTGGAGGTCATCGCGGTCCGTTCCATCTACCATGCTGTCCTTGGCTGTCTTCCTCGTACAGTGCCTGCCTCTGGCATTGGGACACTATGACATCTGTAAATCCTGGGTGACGTCGGACGATGGCCCGTCCTGGGAGTTTTACGCCTGCCAACCAAAGCCTATGGTTATGAAAGAGTACGCCATCATTAAGGTGGACCCCCCTGGAATTACCTGTGGGGACCCTGCTGAGTATTTCTGTACACATGTAAGTAAAACAATTGCCCTTGGATAATGTTCCATAACTACGTCAACATAGAGCACGGGCCTGGATCCAGACCTACGTTCCCTTTATGTTTCAACGTGTACACTATCGTAATTACTATACCCTCCCCTCGCTCATATGTACTTTTGCCATTTTACGCCTTCCAAACCCTACCTTAACTTTTCAAAGCGTAACCACTGTCAGCCGTAATGGGCGCCTAAGCGATTTACATGTCTCACCCCGCCTCCGAAGCGTCATTACAGGTGTTGTATGTCACGCCCCCTTCATCCGCAGTTACGCTCTTGATACTAGGCTGGTACGTACGTTAAGAGTGACGGGTCGTAATCTGCCGCTCGTGCGGAGTACATACAAAACAGCCTTTTTACGTCTCCGGCTAGCGTAAATACGCTAGTGGACATAGCTCTGAATCTGGTTAAATATATAACTTTGGACCGGATTCAGAATTCAGTGCGCATTGCGATCGTAAACTCCTCCACAGTGGAAGTAAAGTTGCGACAGTGCGATTCTGCTCCAACCCTTATAATAATTCTCAACCCTAACCATCCCCTTCCCATTACCCTAACCCTAACCCTGTCTTTCCTGCAGCTTGATCCTAATACTCTCCTCCCCGTAGCCTAACCCTAATTCCCCCATAGACTACTACTCCCTATAGACGCCTTTATAATACTCACCTGTCCGGTCCGGTGCGACAAGTCTGCGGTGTCGATTTCCGAATGAATGAATGGGTAAATATGCCGAAAAATAAATTTGACATGCTTAACCATTGATTAATAAAATCTTCTAATTAGCGCTATTTTCGAAATACAGACAGCCAAAAAATGAGCTTTCGTCTGTCTGTATTTCGGAAATAGCATTTTCGTTATGGAGAAAGCGTTACGGAGAAGTCCATTCCGCATGCCAGCATGCCATTCCTGTGTGCGGATAGGCTAACTGCCATTAGCTCTGGATCCGGTCCCCAATACTTAAAACCCTTCTAGAAATGTCCCCTTTTCTTTGCTACAAGAATTCTGCCAGCTGGAACATTCCACCATTATCCTTTGTCTTCCGCATTCCTCTTCAATAGTCTGTCATTCAAATGAGCTGATCTTTATTTTCCATGATGAAATATTGATGTTCTAGCTGCAAGGCCCTCTCTCAGAAGCTTGCACATCCCGCACAAGCTTTTAAACATCACAACACTTTTCCTACTTTGTAGGCATTTCTAAGTCTTTCAATCAATAATGCACTTAGGGCCGATGCTAGTTTATAAGCAGAAGAGCCGCTACCCTGGAGCCACATGTACAGAAAAATACACAGACACGCAATTATTTCCTCATTTATATCATGTCTTCTTTGCTCAAAAGATATATAATTATGAAGGTCAGAAACCTTTTTTTTCCAGCATATATATATATATTTTTTTTTCACCCAATACACTTTTAAAGCTG
This sequence comes from Limnodynastes dumerilii, assembly GCA_011038615.1. NCBI lineage: Eukaryota > Metazoa > Chordata > Amphibia > Anura > Limnodynastidae > Limnodynastes > Limnodynastes dumerilii. Next base: position 388,619 of record WWET01000490.1, read on the forward strand.
TGAAACAGTGCCTGCGCTCAGCCGCTGCACTGTCATGTGCCTTGACTCTTGAACATACAAGACGGCCTATTGTCTGAGCAGCAGCAACCTGTGTGTTCCGCAGCAGCCACCAGCGTTAGGGTCCTTAAGCATCTCCATAGCCCTTCAAGACTCAGGCACTAGGCAGCTGTTTAAACCCGTGGTAGCGTTGGCCCTGATCATAGCGGATCCCATGCCTTATGGTGACCCCCACCCCCCTCTTCCTCCTCGTACACCCTTAAAACTTCTGGATGGTGTTGGCCACATTATTGTACATTTAAATACTAAGGAACGTATTCACAGATACGTGTGTAAAACGTACACAATAATATGCACCTACGTCGCAAGGCAACACCCATGACACTGCCCTCTAGAGGCGGAACTAGCGAGTTGTGGGCCCAGGTGCAAAAAATTTGCTTTGGCCCTGATGCTATCCCAGGTAACAAAGTGTGGAACTTCGGCGGTGCGGTTATGACGACTGTGGGCCCTTGTATCAACATGGGCCCCAGAGCCATTGCACCTGTTGCATCAATGGTAGTTCTGCCCCTGCTCCCCTCACACAGACGGGTTTTCGGTGACATCCGCCTCCATAGGGCACCCTTAAGTCTGTTACTTATGCACGTGCGTATTTATCCAACCGCACCCTCAAATGCCCATTTAAATGCTTCCCCCCACCCACTTTCACGGAACTTCCACCATCCGGATACAAACCACGCCCCTCTGGTACGTATTTGCCCCTAAGTGCGTTTCACAAGTCCGTGCCGAAAGTACTTACGTGCGAAAATACTACGTAATGTGCCTGGAAAAAGTTACTACGCCTGCGCAGTTCATCCGATCCTAAAAATACGCAAGCAACCCCACGCAAAAACGGATCTGTGAATGCGGTCCTAAATCTTCGCGACCACAACCGATGCCACCTTCAATCACTGGATCGCACGTATTCCGTCGCGATAGCGGCACACATAGAGTGCACAATCACAAATCACTTTATCCAAAGAATCTATGCCATTGACATTATAGCAGTGCCGGCCCATGCTTATGAAGGGTGTGGCTTTATAACTAAT
>WWET01000490.1:396536-411966 GCA_011038615.1 Limnodynastes dumerilii
CCCATCTTAATTACAGTTTAAAGTGACTAAGTTCAGTATATTTGTGCAATAAGCAAAAGCAAAGTATAATCCCTGCATTCAAAGAATTTAAATTAGTTGCTCCTATCTCTGAATCAGCCTATTTGTGTTTCTTTTATTTGATTTTGGGAGTAAACTTGATTAAACAATGTAGGAGCGTACAAACTACAAACAGATACACACACTATAAACACATACATAGAGGGCCGAGCACTGTTTAATCAGGCAGATGGCTCCGCCCTGGTCCAGCCCAGCTCTACTCCCAGTCCCGCCCATCCATACTTGGTCTCCGCCTCCTTACAATGGAGACAGTCTGTCACCTTCCACCCTTCTTTGGGGCCCAGACCTCTAGCATGCACACATATCTGGTTGGTTGGCACTCAGAGAGACAGAGAGACTGTGTTACGTATACAAGACCATTCTGTCTGAGTCTGTGTACAGTATAGGCCCTTACCTCTGTCTACATAAGCACTCATCCTTCTGGGAATTTCCTCATCCTTAAGATGGGCCCTGACTGTCCGAAATCCAATCAATAGGATTGGTGAAAAATAAGAGCACATGGATCCTTGGAGAGTGCGTCGCTGGTCACAGGAAAATTGAATTTCTGAATCCAACCCTATATTACTATCCATGAAATCAATGAATGATATAACAAATATCAGAAAGTTACTGACCAAAAATCAAGACCATGGTTATACTATATACCAAGAGCTATCATCCAATCAAAATCTCTAAAATTTGGTGGAGATACAGTGGTTTGGCAGTTCAGCCAATCAAATCTACCTATTTTTGGAGCAACAGGGGTCACATGGTGCCAATAAAATTGAGGCCCGCAAACCTATGCTAATCTTATGCTCAACCTGATGTTCTTTGGGTATATGTAATATATATTTATATATACACATTATAGAGCAGTAGGATTACTACACAGGCGTAATACAGCCGTCAAATTAAGGGATCACCTTTTGGGTAGAGTCACCCTGCTGGAAGCCTATAATTCCTGACCTTGCAGTCCAGTAACCTATAGATTGTAGAGGATGGTTCTAGAAAGATCCTAGCAAAATGCTGAAATCAATAGACCCACAAAGAGAGAGAGCGAGAGCACATTAAGGAGCCAGATTTAGAAACTCTCCGAAACAAGGGCCCATTTCCGCCGTGTGAATAATTTATCTCCGCTCAGAGTTTTCTTACCAGTAGGCAGGAAATAGCTGCTCCTGCCTGTCCCTTTATGCTTACCGAGCAGCTCAAAGTGGCTGTGTAAGGGATTTTAACCCCTTGAAGGCCAGTGTCGTCTGAGAGGCTTGCACGACAGGTTTCACCTGCTGATTAGACGGCCACAGCCTGGGGAGCATGTTAATGGCGCCGCTGTAACCAGGCATGAAATAAAACCCCCGACAATACAAGATTCCAGAAGAAAAGGCCTCTTATAATGCCCACATTCCTATATGCAAACTATTCTTATGTCTCGGGTTTCCATAGCTGTACTCTTTATTTATTTCAGCCTTTTGTGTCCATCATTGTGTATGAAGAAGGGAAATCAGTGCAGTGGAATCTGATGGTCATTTTGTTAAAATTCATTTACCCACAGTCTAACTCTAACCCTGACTGCAGCCTAACCTTAACTGCAGCCTAGCCCTAACCACAGCCTAACCTTAACCCTAACGTAGCCTAACCTTAACTGTAGCTGATCCGTAGCCACAGCCTTACTCTAACTGCAGCCTAATCCTAACTGCAACTTATCCCTAACAGCAGCATAACCTTAACCATAGCCTAACCCTAACTGCAGCCCAACTATAACCCTGACTGCACCCTAACCCTAACCACAGGATAACCCTCTCCAGAGCCTAACCCTTATCCTTTCTGCAAACTATCCCTAACCCTAACTGCAGCCCAACCATAACTGCAACCTATCCTCAACCTTAACAACAGCCTAACCCTAATCTTTACTGCAACCTATCCTTAACCCTAACCACATCCTAACCCTAACAGCAGCCTAACACAAACTGCAGCCTAACTCTAACACTATGCACTCTAAACATGAGGAGAGTTGCAGAGACACCATATCACAGCCTCTCTCTCTGCAGCTTCCCTACTCTGACCAGCCTGGGCTCATGGTACACAGTTTGGGAGCCGCTGCTGCAATGTCTTGTTCTTAGGACTGTCGCGTATAGTGTACAGTGATGGAACTCTGACTCTTGTATCTGGGAGAGTCGTCTATTAAATGATATGTAAGTTCTGCTTATAATGTTCCAGTGCTGGTATAAATATAGCACAGCTGGCTCACAGCAGAGGATGTACCTGTAATAAATTTGGTGCGCTGTCAGGACACCTGTTTTTACAGCTGTGCAATATGCAGAGCCAGTCATCTATATATACAACAGAAAGTGCAAACCGCGACATTCTTTACTGTGCCGAGGACTAAAGACTCCAAGAAAATAAACCCGCTTACTATGCTTTGTCCTAAATTATATATTTCATTCCTCATTACCGGGAGTCACTGCCAGCGAAAAGCTTTTGGTGTAAAATGTGAGGGATTCCATTCAAAGTAAATGTTTAGTTTTGCGCATAATTGAATAAAGTTGAAATAGGTCCTCCAGGTATTGTGAAACTACAACTCCCAGCATTCTGCAACAGCACAGCCATAGCTGATACCTAGCATGATGGGACGTGTAGTTCTCCAACACCACCAATGCAGCACGCGTGCCCTAAGATCCAAAAGCTCTTGCTGTTACTCTCAGCAGGAGACCCATAGCCTATAGGCTAGCTGCAGCCTTCTCTGATTGGCTGTGTCTCCTGTTAATCTCAGCAGGAGACCCATTCAGCTAGCCTACTGCTGGCAGCAGTCTTCTCTGATTGGCTGGGCCTTCTGACAATCTTGACTGGAGACCCGTAAAGTTAGCCTATTGGCTGGCTGCAAAAAACTATTTATGTTTAAAAAACACCGTATCCTCTCTGCCGACTCAACAGACCCAATAATTGTAAATGCCCACACACTACACGAAATTGGGAGCTTACTGTTGATAAATTAAACATGTCAAATGATCAAATAATCATATCAGAGCGTATGATTATTGGGCGTTTTATAAATCCTGACCATACACTACAGCGATTTTTAAGCTGATCACCCGGCTGATAATCGTCTAGTGTCTGCCCAGCTTTATAGTGTCCCTGCTTTAGCCCTGGACAGTGGACCCTTCACAATTTAAGACAGTGGCAATTTGCCCATCTTGCACCCCCCAGTTCAGATACCTCTGGCAGTAATGCAAGTCTATTCATAGAATGCTTATACAATACTGGTCTATAGTACAACAATGCCCACAGCTTGTATTTATTTTCCTTATTTGCAGTTTTTACGTAACACAGTCAGATGAGGCCCTTGAGCCCCATCTGTTTTCAGTTTTCTTTGTTATTGTTTTGGTTATTCTACGCTGCGCATTTAGATCACCCAGCTGTGTCACATGTAATGACCTGGAGAGAGCTTTGTGGTGACAGTCATTGTATTGACAGCGTCTTGATATGCCGTGACAAAAGATTTCGGTGTGTTAAGTGACTTCCAAGACTAGAGCTATGCAATAGACCGGGCAATACATTGAGATGGCTAGCCTTACATGCATTAACGATCAGGCTAATCGCTTCCACAAGGGAATTCCCCAAAGCATTCCTACTTACACCATTCCCCATAGCAAGATCTTTGATCTAACCTTTTATTGAGTGCCTGTAAAAGAAGAAAAATTGGTCATATATATGTAAATGGTCAAATGGATTTTTATTTTATGTTTGCATGAGGTATTGATAGACCTCCCGTATTTATCTATATTTCTTTGTAAAGTAACTTGCGTTGAGGCCATTTACATAAATAGGCAGCATTGCAAGGAACTGTTCATAGAACCTGTCCATGTGTCATCAGGATAATGTGCTTCAGGGACCAGAGGAAATGATATTCCGGATCGAGCTGGTGGAGGTTGGAGGGTAGAGAGGTCATTTGTAAATCTTATTAGTTAGCTCTTATTTAAAATACAAAGAACAGATAAGTAAGCTCATAATAATATATGTGTGTGTGTGTGTATGTAATATATATATATATGTGTGTGTGTGTATATATATAATATATGTGTGTATATAATACTGGGTGTGAGTCCCCAGAAAGAACGACCCTATTTCGATAGGGCAGTTTCCTCCCTTATGCCTAGCAATTGATCCACAGAACACCAAACATGGTGCTCCGAAAGGTGAGCTTGGAAACTACCCCAACCCTTCCCCTAATTCTAACCCTAACCCCCCCTTCCATTACCCTAACCCTAACCTTCCATTCCCTGCAGCCTGATCCTGACCCACCATCTCCCACAGCCTGACCCTAATCCTCCCTCCTTTGCAGCCTGACCCTAATCCTCCCTCCCCTGCAGCTTGACCCTAACCCTCCCTTCCCTTGCAGCCAGACCCTAACCCACCTTTCCCTGCAGCCTGACCCTAACCCTGGAGAGGTTACTCACCTTTCCCATGGTGTGGGTCCTGCAGTAGTGGCGGCGGTGTTTCCAAAAAGGGATGTGTGAGTATGCTGATCCGCATACTCACCCATTCTAAAAAAAAACATTCTAAAATGGAAGGGTATTCTAAATAGGGACATCTGAAAAGGATCTTTAAGGTACAAATTCCATAAGTAAAAATATGACCATATAAATTCATTTGAAAAAATATAACTATATTGACGTGGACAGAGTTGGGATTGTTTTCTTGTAATAATAGGATAACGTTAGAATTAAATGAATAGTTTGCATGTTTTGAAGATTTTCCCTTTAAGTGAATATATCTTTATTCTGCATATAATCACTTGGTATTCCAGGCTTGCTACACATCATCTCACAATCATTATATGGAATTTCTCGTTCATCCTTTCTGAAATCCTTTTCTTGCTTCCTTTGGGGCTCCTAGAAAACATAGTGTAGCTTACATATGATCTTTATTCAATTACTGAGGGATACTTTTAGTATGAGGAATAATTTCTATGCATGGATTAGTTGGCTTAATGCTGTATTCGGAAATCTATAGAACTCAGACAGCACTGTGGGTGTTTGAAGGAGACAATGCAGGGAGGTGGTCTCTTGGTAAGGATTTTAAATTCTTAAGATGAGGTATCACTGAAGTTGATAAATTGGCCTGGGAATGGATATTCTTTGTAATAGTTGTATGTGTTACAAGCGTTTGCTAATAAAGCTTTCATAGATTGTACAACACTTAGAACAGGCTGCGTTGGATATATAAAAGGTTTATTGTTTAATTGTGCAATAAAATATGTATAAAATCCCTCCCCCTTGAAAGGGAATAGCCAATATTCAAGTATCTGCTTGGAAGAACTTACAATACGGTATTTTAAATCACATTGTAATGCATTGCCTTTCTCATGCTAAGTCCTCTACCTGCTGTGCTTTATATTGCAATTACAGGATATTAAGTGAATTCAGATCAACCCTGCAAATTAGAACAAATGGACACCTTCTCGTTTCCCATATCCATCTGCTGCTATAATGAGTGCTAGGGCTAACCTAGGCTGTTTCCCACTGCGCTAATGGTGAGGAGGACATAGTGTCACTCATGCAGTATTTTTATTCCCTCATTGTGCTGCAGACTGCATGTCAGACCCTGCGTGTAATGGTCCTGTAACAGAGCCACTTATCTGCAATGCCACAGCTAAGGGCTATAGCAGAGGATGCCATTGAACCACCTTCTGTTGATTTGCTGGCAACAGTGGTGGTGTTCCCCGTAGCAACCCATCCGAGTCAAGCTATCATTTATGAGGACATCTAGAAGATGATTGGTTGCTATTGGCAACATCACGTCTTGTCCTTTTATTTAGAACCTGTAGCTCTCCAAGTGTTGTGAAATTACAAATCTCAGCAGGGGCTTATTGGGAACTTAAAGTGGCCCTGCAAAAAAAAAATCTGCAAGAGGCCACGTGTGGGTGAGATCAACTATTGCTGGGGTCCCAAAAATATGTAAACTGGATTAGTACAGAATAAAAAAACCTACTGACAAGTATTTCACATTCCAATAAAGAGATTTATAGTGACCCCTATGCAATGCAGTTAGTCACTGTCACACAAGTGACCACCACCCGAAACATACAGCATCCTAGTGACTACCACCCAATACATACAGCATCCTAGTGACTACCACCCAATACATACAGCATCCTAGTGACTACCACCCAATACATACAGCATCCTAGTGACCTTCACCCAATTCATACAGCATACTAGTGACTGCTACCCAATACATACAGCATCCTAGTGACTACCACCCAATACATACAACATCCTAGTGACTATCACCCAATACATACAGCATCCTAGTGACTGCCAATCAATACATACAGTATCCTAGTGACCACCACCCAATACATACAACACCCTAGTGACTACCACCCAATACATACAGCATTCTAGTGACTACCACCCAATTCATACAGCATCCTAGTGACTGCCACCCAATACATACAGCATCCTAATAATCTCCATTCTATACAGACATCATTTTAGCAACCACCGCCCATGACAGTCAACATCCTAGGTTTCTTCAAATAAAAAAGGAGCTGTTGAGTGGCCTCCAGAGGCCACCGGCCTACCGGGAAAATTCCCTGTAAGTCCTACGGTCAATCCGCCCCTGAATCCCAGCATGCTTTGCCGGTTATCAGTTAGAGCATGCCTGGGACTTGTAGTCTGACAACACCTAGACAGCCTGTTTTTCCTTAGAGCACTTAATAAATCTGAATGTCATCACCATTTATTTTTATCTGTCTTCATTAGGAGAACCCATACCTCTGCAGCGATGAATGTGATGCCTCCGCTCCCGACCTGGCCCACCCGCCCAGCCTCATGGTCGACAAAGACGAGGAAGGTTTGGCCACCTACTGGCAAAGTGTCACTTGGAAACGGTACCCAGAACCGCTGGTCGCCAACATCACATTGTCTTGGAACAAGACCATAGAGCTAACCGATGACATCGTGGTGACGTTCGAATACGGACGTCCCACCGCCATGATGTTGGAGAAATCCTTGGACTATGGTAGGACTTGGCACCCGTACCAGTACTATGCCGATGACTGCATTGAAGCATTTGGCATGACCCCCAAGAGGGTAATGAATCTTATAGCGAGTAACATCAGCCGCGTGCTGTGCACCGAGGAATACTCCCGCTGGGCGGGCTCCAAGAAGGAGAAAAACGTGCGCTTTGAGGTTCGAGAACGTTTCGCCATCTTTGCGGGGCCAGACCTTAGAAAGATGGAGAACTTGTACACCCGGATGGAGAGTGCCAAAGGCTTGAAGGACTTCTTCACTCTCACCGACCTGCGGCTCCGGCTCCTTCGACCGGCTCTAGGTGGAACTTATGTTCAGCGAGATAACTTGAGAAAGTATTTCTATGCCATCTCCAACATAGAGGTGACGGCAAGGTGAGTGAATTCTTCAATCCCTAAACACAAGCCATCACCTCTTACCTTTTTCTGGTCTTTGAAGGGTACACAAAAGTGTGGTTGCTCAGACCAATGTATAGGTTCATTAAAACGTGAGTGCGTGAAGGCTTTAATAGAATCATAGGAAAGAAAATGACCCAGAAACACTGCCATTAACCCATTAACAAACTTTATAATCTGGGACCGTGTTCAGAGATCCGTCAGCGAAAGGTTGGCGATTATACGCACGAACAATGCAAGGCAACACCCATGACACTCTCCTCACACGGACGGGTTGTCCTTGACGTGGGCATTTCCATGCGTGTAATACTTCCGTATGTGCGTATCTAACTAACCGCACCCTCAAACAGTCATTTAAATTCCTCCCCCCCACCCACTTTCACGTATCTGTCTCCGGATGGATTACAACCACGCCCCTCAGTACGTATTTTCCCACGTAAAAATCAACGTAGATAGCGTCAATTTAGTTACTACACGTGCGCAGTTCATCTGATCCTAAAAATACGCACGGAACTCCCCGTGAAAATGGTTCTCTGAATACGGCCCCCTATCTGTAAAAGAAAATGCAGAAACATTAGTTACGCACGTTATCAAATCTATAATAAGCCACCAGCCACTATCAAAGCCTTTCTGCAATGGTGGCACTAACTCTTTCAGTGAGAGTTCCTATATTGGGTTATAGATCATGTGATTTTAAATTAGGAGCTAACTCACCTAGGAGACCCCCCTTAAAGCCTCCAAAATAGCTGCTGTGGACCAGCCCCCTCTCAGCTGCTGCTCCCGGACTCGCTTCTTTGAAGGTTGTAAGATTTGATTTGATAAATATGGTATAGTTTTTAAAAGGTCAGATCCAAGCTTCCTTGTTTAACTCCGATCTCTCTCTACACTGTGTACTATAAACAAGCCTAGGCTATGAGGTCCCATCTGCTGGCCATGGGAACAGCATAGTCCCTCCCGGGAATTCCAGAAATAGACACTGGATTTGTCCATGGTTACAACAGTGTGATAAATATATCGCCCAGGACATCTGTACTTTACTGCACTAATGTGTGTATATTTTTCTCATCCCCGAGAAAGACAAATAGTCTTTGGGTCGTATTCACAAAACCGTATTTACCACGTGTGCGTTTTTTTACGCACGCACATAGCAAGGCAACACCCACCGACACCCACAACACTCCCCTCTACCCCCGTGCAGTCGTAGACTTACACCTCCATAGACCCCTCTGTTCTCTACACATGTACTTACGTACGTATATGTCTTCCGTCCGTGCGATTCTATGTAACCGCGCCCTCAAGCGTTGATTTAAATGCCTCCGCCCACCCACATTCATGTAAATTTTCAAGTACGTATTTCAACCCCGCCCCTCCGTACGTGTGTACCAAAGTGCGATTCACAAGTCCATGCCTAAAGCACTTATGTGCGTAAATACTAAATAAAGTTACTACGCATGCGCAGTTAAAACGTACCTAATAATACGCACGCAACTCCACGTGCAAACGGATCTCTGAATACGGTCCATTGTCATCTACAGTTCTCCATAAGAGGTGGTCGCCGTTAGGACACATTTCTGTAAATTGTGACACAAACTAAAGCAATACGACTTCTGATGTCCCGGTCACAGGTCACGATATCCAGGTCGCCCATTAAGAGGGGTAAGAAAGAGCTGATGGCACGTAGGATAAATAGAGAAATGTCAGCATGCAGCTAAATTAGAACAGAGTTATTGTTAGCACCTCAATCAATAGCGGACAAAAGCTTAACGCAGCGCTGAGACTGCTAACATATGAGAAGACCCCAGGGATGTCCTGTGTACATCACAGCCAAAAGGGAACGCCTGCACCCTTTCCCTGCTGGAAGGGATCACCAGGTTTAAATTGGGCCTGGGATATTTTTTATATTGGACAGAACGTTCGTTATCATTTTTTTGTCTGGGCCACGTATCCTATAAGGAGCAATAAGACGTTATTAGATGACCTATTGGGCAAAAATAAAATAAATCATCATTGTGGTGGTCAAAATATTGGGAGCAGGGTAAAGAGTGTGTATGGACTAGATTCTAAAATTTGTATTTCTGCTGTATTGGCGCAATAGTGCAAGCACCTAGGTTACCATTTCCCTGTCTTGCACAGACTTCCGAGCCCAGGACCCTAACCTTAAGAGTTCCGATCCATTCGCACTTAAAATGGCGATAGTTTGGAAGTCAGAATCAGATTTTGTGCATATGCTGTCAGTTGTAATATGAAGCCCCTTCTATTTACAAGCGCAACATGCCTCCCTGATCTGGTCGTTCGGATGCGTATTTATATGCAGATCGTGAAATCTGAATTTTCCCAATCCTCCCAGTTATTGGTAGTCCAGATCTGGAGATATATAAAGTCAGAGCGATTTGTTAAATACATTTGCAAATATATGATAAGCCACCAGCCACTTACATTATACAGATATATGATAAGCCACCAGCCACTTACATTATACAGATATATGATAAGCCACCAGCCACTTACATTATACAGATATATGATAAGCCCCCAGCCACTTACATTATACAGATATATGATAAGCCACCAGCCACTTACATTATACAGATATATGATAAGCCCCCAGCCACTTACATTATACAGATATATGATAAGCCACCAGCCACTTACATTATACAGATATATGATAAGCCACCAGCCACTTACAAGGCTTCTCTGTTTAGCTCATAACTCTAAAACGGTCAGCGTCCCAACTTTGGGTCATGTATCATTTTTTTTTTAATTGAGAGCTCACCCCCAGCATAGGTCCCCAAGTCTCGAAAACAGCTACTCTGAAACAGCGCCCCCTGTCAGCTGCTATCCCAGACATGCTTTAAAATGACATATATCTATCTATCTATCTATCTATCTATATATATATATATATATAGTCCAATATTATGTATCATAACTTTTTCTGGATGGGCACAGTTTTTTATTTGGGTGGGGGGGTGGAATGGGGCTTGCCTTGTGACCTAAAGAACAACTTGGGCACTGTTGGTAACATTGGTATTGTGTTGGCCAATCAGAACCCGGAATTATATATACTTTACAGCATATAACCATAGGAGGCACTGAAAACGCCGGCTGCTAATTACATTGACCTTAATCCCTATCTCTGGATGAGAAGTTCCCACCTATGTCCACAGGCAACTAGCCAACCACTGCAGCTGTGTAATGGACAACATTTGGCTTTATCCCCTCATGTGGACCTCAGGACTGGCACCATTGTCCCACATCACCTATCATTTTCTGATTGGTTGCTTTGGGCAACATCTCTACTTTTCCTTTTCGGCAGTTTAATAAATCTAGCCCCTGGTGTTGATCTCTGATTGGCTAACACAACCCATGTGCAGGAAGTGATTGGTTAGATCTTCTGACAATTGTTGTAGCACCAGAATTTTTCTAATGGTGTTCATATAATGATTGCAGATGTTCAATTAGTGTACAGCACCTTTACCCTATGCCCCAATCGTCTTCCTTATAGTGTGCAATATGTGACTGTTCTTGTATGACATTAAAATATCGCACAGGAACAAGGGACTGTACTTTTGATGGAATTCTGGCTATATTTTTTAAAACCTCTTAGTTGTTTTTTCTGGAGTTGGCAAGTCATCCACATGTCTATGCAAGTCTACCATAAGCAGCTCTTGTGCCTGTACAGACTATATTGTGCTTACAAAATATATTTTGTCTTAGAAGCTTTTAGTAATCATGGGCCTTATTCAGAGATACGTTTTCACTGCGATTTTCGTGTGTATTTTTAAGTATGTTTCACCTGCGTATGCGTAGTTACTTTTTCTATGTAGTTTAGGTAGACTATACGTGCGTAAGTGCCTCATGGATGGACTTGTGAATTGCACTTAGGGACAAAGTATTTTTTGTATTAACAGGTTTTTATATAGCACCAGTACCAGTGCTTTACAAGTTTTTAAACAATGATTCACATTAGTTCCTGTCCCAATAGATTTTACACTTCAAACTGGGCTCAATTATAACTCAGCAGTCAATTAGAATGTCTATAGGACATGCAAACTCCACACAGATAATACTCTGTCAGGGAATCAAACTCACGACCTCAGCAATGTGAGGAAGAAGTGCTAACCACTTGAGCCACTATGCTGCATTTCCAAAGTTTATTAACTAGACTATTAGCTCCAGGGAGTAGCTTAATTTAATTGATGAAGGATAATAATAATCATACCCTGGTGAATTCATGCACTTAATTTGATCATTAATAGACCCACCTCTTCCCGCAGAGAGAATTTTAATATGTTTATTATCATTTATTATCATGTTTGGAAATGTCTTCCTTTTATACACAAAATAAGAGTCTCCCTGTTTATTTCATTGTCTACCAACTGCTCACTGAGTCTGTCAGGATTTGCTGTTCAATATGTCTCTTGTACTGATATTGATCACGTGCGTAACTGGAGCCATACACAGGCCATAACAGGAGAATCTGCACAGAGATATTAGGCAGCAATAGAGGGGAAAACACTAATTCGGTTTGCATGTTGTTTGTCCAATCCTTTTCACATCCAACTCCAGACCAGACTGTTTACACAATCCTACAGAAGAGTAAGGTCGCAGATACAACACAAAATCCATGATACACACTGTCCAATGTTACACAGATACAGCACCCAATCCATGTACACACTGTCCAATGTTACACAGATACAGCACCCAATCCATGTACACACTGTCCAATGTTACACAGATACAGCATCCAATCCAATTACACACTGCCCAATGTTACACAGATACAGGTACTCCACTGGTTACCTTACCATCCCCAGAAGAGATTCCATTTACTACAACCCTTTGTTGTCTATCCTGTAACCAAGATTGTATCCATGCAACTAGCTTTAAGTCCAACCCTAAAGTTTCCAGCTTATTTATCCGGTTGGAGACCGGATTGGGTGGATATTGTATAAGTCTATGCCCTTCTTGAGTGTACAAGTTGCTTCTGCCCTCTCTGTACCTGTTACAAATGATCTCCTTTGTTTTGATTTAGCTCCTAATAGTAAATGAGTCAATACACCTCTAACATTAAGTGATTTACAAGCCAAAGGAATGCATTCAATTAGGCCATTTATCTTTCCTAGAATAGGATAAATGTCGCGGCTCCTCAGAGGTAGTTGAACCATTCTAAATGGAAATTCTACTGTGCTGCCTTCAGGGGCAGAAGCTGGCCGTCTCGGGCCCCATAACAAGGGGCCGAGGCCCAAGTCTGGATGGGCGGGTCTAGGTGGAGCCTAGTGGGTCTGGGGCTGGGTGGGGCCTGATAGAAGCTGTTAGAGGCTGACAGCTTGCTTACTGTTCAAAGGGAGCCGCATGTGATAGTTACACCCCTGGCTGCTATAAAAAAAAAAATTGATGTTTTTTTTGCAAACTGCGTATGCGCGTGGCAGAGTTACGCACCGGATCTCAGTGCGTATGGAGTTGATTTCCGCACGAGCAAAACTCTGTACGACATGGCGTAACAACACTCCATACATGTGACAATACGAAATGTGGGTGGAAGGGGAGGCGTTTAAAGTGTACAGTATGGGCTGGGTGACGCACTTCCACACGTCCGAGCGCTTTGACCGCACAATGATACGCAGGGAGAAGTTAAGGTAGGGCTATGGTGGCGGATGTCAGCTAAATATCATAGATGTCATGGGAGTACCTACGTGTGGATTTTTGCTACTCCGTGCGTAGAGAAAGCACTCTTAAGTCTGAATACGGTGCTCAGTTGGGAAGAGCAAGATGTCGCCATGGGGGCAGGTCTTAAGTATGCAAGTTATGCAAATTGTGTCACTAAGCTCCGCCCCTGTCAATCACTGCTGCTATTCCCCTAGTGTTCCAGGGGGTGGGCGGGACATGACAAAAGTCACATTATGAAGCCCCGCCCATCCATAATAACACTAGGTATTTCCGTCATGAGAGCTAAGGGGAGATTTGCCGGCTGTCCACGGATATTGGGCAAACTGCCTGACTTTTGTGGTTCTAAAGACCGAGCTTACGCAATCTACGTATAGAAATGGTACGTAGATAGCGTAAATAGCTCAATTCTTAAAACAACGTACCTAAGACTAAAACTACGTAACTGTGAATCCGGACCATTCTTTCTAAACAATAAAAAACCCATTCATAAGCGTTTCAGCACCATGGACAGTGTATTATCCTGTGTTGTGTTGTACCTGGTGTGAAAAAAAACTATTTTTATTTTAAAGATGATATTTTAACAGAAGAATTCATTTGACCTGGACAAAGGACAGGCGACCATTTTGTAGGTTGCAGACCCTCCAACATGACCATAAGGTGTACAATGCCCGAACGAATTATGAAATGTTTAAAGAACATTTTTCTGATCAACAAAGATGGTTACCATAGTAACCAACAGTTGAACGCTCTGAAATATTTTGTACCTAATGGAAAGGGTCGTGTTGGAGGGTCTGCAGTTGGACCAGTACTCATGAGATTGCAGCCAATCACAGACTAGGAGCTAGTGAGATCCCTGTGGTATGAGGCGCCAGATGCCCATATGCCAAAGTGATCCCACTAATATATAAATAAGCGATAATAATAATATTATAATAGTGCCTGGTAACAGGCATAGACAGTCTCCGGCACTCCAGGTGGTGTAAAGTGAAACTACAACTCCCAGCATAGTCATAGCGGATAACTGACAAAGCATGATGGGACTTGTAGTTTGCCATGCCTTGTATCATCAGTGGAGGCAGGACTGTGTGTATATTTATTTGAGCCTCTCCCTCTCCACAGGAAAATGATTCATTCAGAAGAGCACATTGCATTACAGGAACATAGTATATTGTAATTTGTACATATTTACAGACTAATAAAGTTTTCTCACTTAAATTTGTATGTTTAACCATACTTGACAAAATGTCTGCATTAAAATGCACCACAAAGAGGTGTGGCCTTAAGAAAAGGTGCATCCTTATCTGAATAGGGCATGGTTTTTATGGATCTAGGCTGGTTAGGTCTCTTTTGTTCCAACAAAGATACTATGTATTCCAGGCCTGGCCAGCCTGTGGCTCTCCAGGTGTTGTAAAACTACAAGTCCCAGATCTGCTCTGCCTATGCAGTTAAAGCATGCTGGGATTTGTAGTTTTCTAACACCTGGGGCCATATTTTCTAAGCAGTGGGATTGGAAAAGTAAGTGGAGATGTTGACCATAGATTCTAGCTGACATTCCTTTAGTATGTAATAGAAAAATAAGAGCTAGAATCTGATTGGTTGCTATGGGCAACAACTCAACTTTTCCAAATCCGCAGCTTAGTAAATCTGGGCCCTGAAGAGCGACTGGTTGGCCTGGCGTAATCTATTCCGATGAAATCTGACCTTATGTAAAATCTTCTCCGTAAACCTGAATACCTAAAGTATCCGTAACAGGACGAAAAAAGCTGGAAGCCGTTTATTTATATTTAGCATTACAATGAAATCAATAAATTGCTTTGTTTCATAATTATCCCCATCTCCTCCTCCCTCCTGTCTCCGTGGAATCATTTGTTTCCCTGACTCAATATTACCAGGAGCACAGGCTCCTTCCCGTTTACTCTGTCACCGACATCCCTAATAGGGTCTAATTAAAGTTAATCAGGCGTGGAGTGATAATCCGATGCAGTCACTTAACCAGAATGTGGATCCAGAGTAGTGAATCAATCGTGGAGCAATTACTGTGGCTCTTTAGAAAAGGGAGGAGATAGCGTGTCATTAGATTCATACCTTGGGGAATACCAATGTGTATCTACACTCCAATCACTGAAACGTCACTTACGAGTGCCATAGGAAACCTTAACTAACCGTGCTTATTTTTCCTCGTAAGTAGGTAATATACACAGGAAATCAGCAGCCCTCCCTCCCTGCCTAATCTACATCCCTACCCACTTCAACCAACCCCCCCCCCCCACA
>WWET01000490.1:452169-463447 GCA_011038615.1 Limnodynastes dumerilii
ATATCCGTTCTTGTGGAAGTAACAGTACAGAGCAGACACGCTTTCGCTCTGTGTGGGGGGGGGGATACAATTAGTAAGGTAAGTAAAGGGTAGCAAAAATCCTCGCGCTCTTACAGATTTTTGGATGCGACAGGGATCTGGCTTCAGAGTAGGGGGTCTGGATCCGGTCTATGGGCTGGATCCAGACTTAAGAAGGAGCATGAAATGAAGAGAGGAAAGTTACTCCTGGGCTAAACCACGTTGATTTCGGGGAGAGTCAAGGTAATTGTATTCTTTGCATGCAGGGATATATCTTTAAATTGCTTACTGCACACAGATACTGACCAGCGTTACTATCACACTGTTATTTATCACCTCTCATCTCTATACAATTATATTATTATTATATTATTACACAGATACTGACCAGCTTTACTATCACACTGTTATTTAGACTTGGGATAGGAAACATCACCTCTCACCTCTAATACTGTTTGCAACAGATGAAATATGACTCCCCTGCAATCACCATGGTTTAGCCCAGGAGTAACTTTCCTCTCTTAATTTCAAGCACTTACTTAAGTCTGGATCCAGCCCAATGTCTCTCTCTCTCTGCACACACACATTAATGGACAAACACACACATACACAAATACATGCACGGACACTTACACAATATTTTCTCTCTCTATCGCTATTAATGCACACAACCACGGCTTTTTGGCTGTACCAATAACCATAACAACGCTGCTCATCAATGTGTTATAAACACGCAACATCGGAGAGGCTTTGACCCACCAAAACCCGAGTCTGTTTATAAAACCTTATTCTTAAATGTCAGCAAATAATACACTGAGCGCTCTATTGTGGCGGAAAGCAATATGAATACCGCTTTCTATTTTACTTGGTTCCAATCCACTACATGAACACTAAAGGGCAAGATCGCAAATTCCAAGAGACTGGACCCTTAAGCATTCAGGAATCAGAGAGAAATCCAATGCATCTTGTCCCCATCTGTACCATACACATCTGCAGGTCTATTACCAGGATTTCACTTCCGTCAACTAGTAATAGAAATATATATATAAAAAACCTGACGTAACGAAACCACAGCAAAACATTGTCCCTCATAAAAAAGGATCAGAATTCAGAGTTTATTTTCTCTCATGGGATTAGAAACTTAGACGGCAGAAACCTGGACACTTCCAAAGCCTCCATTTTGTCTCTCCCTAAAACGTTCAGTGTTGTGCTTTGAAGCAAGTCGGACTATTTACAAAAGCCTTTAACACAAAGCGGGTTCTCTCACCTGGACAACAAGACGCTGTCACCATTAGTGACAACCAACATGCCATAAAAAAAACCAAAATATTTTACAGACGCTCTATAGACATGAGAGGGGAGCAGTGTTTATAAAACCTCTCTCTCTGATAAAATAAGTGCTCTTTACACGATAGCACAACTCTATGTTACACGTTTATACATACATTTATTGTACAAAGTCCTCATTACCCCGCATAATAAAGGGTAGACATTCATAAACCGATCTCTAGCTTGCATAGTAAGTGTTGGGGATTATTGATCGCTAGGTGAGATGCTTGTGGATTTTCAGCACCGGTACACATAAAAGGCCACGTGAGTTCTACTAAGACACTTTCCTTTTCTTCGCCTCGTGGTTTGAGTCATACGGGGGCCTTCGCTCTCGGCTGTTCTGTTGCCTGAAGGAGCTGGACCGTGGATCTCTCAACGAGGGCTGTGGAGGAGGCCTGACCCCGGGTGTTGAAGAGGACTGGAAGGGCTGAGAGGGCCAGCTTTTGGAGTGACTGGCGTTTGCCGGCTGCCGTGGACCAGGCGGTGTGGCAGCGGAATCTCTTGTGGCTTCCTGCCGGCGTGCCAGTCTGGGATCCCGAAGCGCCCCGCTTGCCACGGCTGTTGAAGCGCTTTGCAGCTTTCTAATGTCCACAGCGGGGTGAGCCACCGGTCGCTGGGGTAGCGGTTGAGCCGCCGGTCGCTGGGGTAGTGGATGAGCCGCCGGTCGAGGAGTCACTGGACCTGCTGTAGGTCTGGGGAGAGTGTTTTGGTCTCTGGAAGGTGCCTCCAATTGATGGGGATTATGGGAGGCAGCATCTACATGCCGCTGTGCCGGGTTACCGGGGGGCATAAAAGGAGTCCTTGGCGGTACGGGTTTAAATTTCAGGATCCTGTTAACGTCTTTCTGATAATGTTCCTCCTTTGTCTTAATGAGAGCGCCTCGACGCTGTGCGTCCTGGATCAAATGGTTCCAATCCTTGTTTTCCTGTCACCAAACACCGATTATATCAGTATACGCAGGAAAGTCAATATTTATATCTCATATAAACCCACCCCCAAAACACTAACAAAAGGTCCTTTTTCCTATGTCCGTTAATTCCATAACAACACTACTTCCTATGGAGACTCAGCACACAAAGAACGCCCTTATAACACGTTACCCACACTTTACGTTCAGTAACTTGCATGGAAACAGGTTTTCATTCACTCACCATTAGAGTTCTGAGACTCCCCAGGATGAAAAGGCTGAACTTGGCTCTTGTAATGGTCACATTCAAACGCTGCCGACTGGCCAGAAACCTATGGAAAGAGAAGAGTCAGCAGCCATTCCCCCTCTACACCCAACAAGGATATTCTATCCCCATCTCACACGGCAGCGATCCAGGGTAATAAAGAGGAGGACAGCCCGGTATTCCAGTGGTAAGACAATGCTCACACAACGAATGGGCCGAAGTGTGTGGTGCTGATGGATTTAGATTACGATAGACGGGAAAATGCTCGTGCTGTGCATTTTCCTGTCTATTACGGTAACTGATTTTTATGTGCATCTTTATGAGGTGCGTATTAAAATAGAAAAGAAAATTTGCACAATTAGCATCGCACCGCAAAATACCCGGGCACGATGCTAATTAAATCAGGCCCTGAAAGTCTAGGGTCCCATAATCTGATCGTTGAGGATTACTAGTGTGTGGGCAAATCCGATTATCAGACCTGTAGCTCCCCCTGCTGGCCGAGGTCCCCCCATCTGTCTTACTCCATAATTATTGGCAAGGACAGCAGTAAGAAATTAAACCAAGCTCTGCATTCTGGAGTTTCTCTGGCAGCCAGCCAATTAACCAGCTGCAAGGACCTCCTGTCAATCTCAGCAGCCCCTCCCTCTTCAACATGGATTATCAGTCCCAGCAGGAGAGGTCATTGGTGCCGATATCAGGAAGATCGTCCTGGTTATCAGCGACCTCCTGCTGGGAGCAAGAGCTGCTCTAGAAAGAATATCCTGTTAATACTAACCCAATGCAGCCTTGGATAGAGTTGGCACGAACACAAGTCACAATGATACAGTCTTTTTGACGACCTTGGAAACCATCAACTGTGTCGACTTCACTTGGCCTGGAATGAAAGGGAGAAAGTATAGAAGGCATTTGTTGTACGTCATTGTACATCTTCAGAAACATCCCCAAATATGCTATAAACCACTGCAAAATACAGCAAACACTGGACAGTCAAACAATAAAACCCAAAATCAAGCAAAAAACTAAAATAATGCACCATAGAACACCAAAAACAAACTTTTTTGGACCATGTTGCATTCCACACTTACATTAGAAATCATAAGGTTTCAGGTTAACGTCCTTTTCATAGCGTTATTTACACACCTATTGTCATTTCCGAAGCTTCTCCTGAGCTCGTCAATGAGCATCATCTTCTGAGCCCTGTACGGGGTGATAACCCCAATATTTCGGAAGCAAAACTCCTTTTTCTTGCTCTTAATTAGCTTTATCAAAGCCACGACCATTTTGATTTCCTGCGGATTGCAGAACGACCTGCGTGGAGTAAGATGGTACAGGGGTGAATACAAAGTTATGGTTACCCATGGCCTACAAACTGGGACAATATTTATATTTAAAAAAAAGCAGTGCATTAGCTAGGAACATCAAAGCATTGTAATAAATGTGGTAAATAAAAAGCAACCTCCCAGTATTCCCCATCATGGGTCTGCAGCTCCCAGTATTCCCCATCATGGGTCTCCAGCTCCCAGTATTCCCCATCATGGGTCCGCAGCTCCCAGTATTCCCCATCATGGGTCTCCAGCTCCCACTATTCCGCATCATGGGTCTCCAGCTCCCACTATTCCCCATCATGGGTCTGCAGCTCCCAGTATTCCCCATCATGGGTCTCCAGCTCCCACTATTCCCCATCATGGGTCTCCAGCTCCCACTATTCCCCATCATGGGTCTCCAGCTCCCAGTATTCCCCATCATGGGTCTCCAGCTCCCAGTATTCCCCATCATGGGTCTCCAGCTCTCAGTATTCCCCATCATGCGTCTACAGCTCTCAGTATTCCCCATCATGGGTCTCCAGCTCCCAGTATTCCCCATCATGGGTCTCCAGCTCCCAGAATTCCCCATCATGTGTCTCCAGCTCCCAGAATTCCCCATCATGGGTCTCCAGCTCCCTGAATTCCCCATCATGGGTCTCCAGCTGCCAGTATTCCCCATCATGGGACTCCAGCTGCCAGTATTCCCCATCATGGGTCTCCAGCTGCCAGTATTCCCCATCATGTTTGCAGTCTCCCCAGTAGCTCCTATCATGTGTCTGCAGCCTCCCTAGTATTCCCCAGCAAGTGTCTGCACCCCCTACCCCCAGGGATTAAGTGCAGGCGGAGTGTGGGCCTGCTCAAAAGGGAGTTGGAGAGCAGGAGTGAAAGGACGGAGGGGGTTGGAGGCATGGCGCTGCGGCCCACTGCTTGCGGAGCACTGGGACAGGGTGTAACAATTTGCGTGACATAGCGAGCTCTACTCCTACAGTCTTTATGGTTATTATTTAGGAGGGACGTACTCTCTCTCTTTCTTCTCATAACCATCTGCCACATCAAACACCATGTACGGTTGGAAAGGCCAGTCTGACGAGCACCGAATCTCCTCCGTCAACCTGCCAAGAAGAAGACACCGTAAAGCAGCGATTTCTTTCATAACTCTTTCATCCCACCAGGCGGTTATCTGGGAAACGTCCTGCTTACCGATCGGTTTTCAGGACACGTTTGTAGAAGTAGTTTGATGGAAAGAGGCAGATGTCGGGGTGCATCCGGTACTGCAACGTCAGCTGCAAAACCGGGGATTTGGTTCCTGTGGTCTCCAAGTTCTGGCACAGACGGGACATCAGCGACTGCCCGTAACCAAGCTCCTCGGCTTTCTAAAGGGCCATAGTCAATGAAAATTACACAAGGAGGTAAACTATTGTGTGTCTGTAAGTCTATGAGGCCAGAACGAGTCTTACCATGGAAATAACCGTCGGAGGAAGCTGCTCCGGATCTCCCACTAACACCAGCTTTGAGCATCGATGGAGGAGAGGGATAAGCGTTTCCACTTCACACGACTGGCCGGCCTGAGGAAGCATCATGCAAGACATGCAGGTGTTGTCTCTCTCTACAGGACGGGTATAACCTAACATTGTCCGATGGAGGTCAGGTGACTCACCTCGTCCACGATGACACAACTGAAGGGCTCCTGGCCCAGCTGCCTGAAGGCAGACTCCAGCAGGATACCTCCGCTGGTGCTCAGCGTGCAGCAGATGACGTGAGACTCGAGGATGATGCTCCGCTGGACCTCCTGAGGCCTCCGGCGCAGCTTCAAGGAGTGAATGGAAGAGCGTCACATGCTGAAAATGAACATTACTCTCCTACAAAACGAATGCAGATTGACCCAGCGCTAATTAAGTTCCAGGGAGAGTAATTACATGTTCCATGACCCTTGTTCCTCACCCACACACAAAATTCATTGTATCTGCCTGTAGAATGTGACCTAAGATGGCTCCAGCCTTAGTTAAACTGCAGTAACAGTCACTCATAGATACAACTGTGGCCTAAAACCAAACTACAGACACAGCACAGGCTGGCACTGCAAAAGCAGATTTATAAGCCAGGGTTATAAAAGCTAGGACCTTGCACCTCCTTTCCATAGGCAGCCACTAAAATTCCCTCCACGAGTTTCTGTGCTCTTCCGGTTTCCAGAATACAGAATTAGTGCATGCTTTATTTACGCACGAGTTGCAACACGATATCACACGCCGCAGGGAAAGATTTCCGACCGCAGGATTCACGGATTACCTTGGTTTCTTATGCGCTTACCTCCTTCAGAGAATTAGCCAGGAGCTGCCTTTCTCTGGAGAGTTTGGCGATTCTTTGATCCAATTCTTCACACTGTTCAATGAAATAAAACCGTTCGGTCAGTACACATAACACGGGAATCTTCGTCACATGGATCAACATTTATAAGAATGCGTTACTTGACCTTGACAGCCATATTGTGCTTCAGCCCACAATATGGCTGTCACGGTACGCAACAAGGTTCCCGTGTTCTATATACATATGGTTAACAGGCCAGTTATCTTTAAAGACGTTCTAACGTTTTTCAAATATCCGAATGACGGTCGGAGCATATTGTATTTTTATTTCAGCTTGTAGTTTACAGAGATTTTAAGATTGATCATTTTTTTAGAGATGTATTTTTGCTTGTAAAATAGATTTAAAAAAAAGCACATAAACACAACCTGAGCAAATTGTGTGATGTGTTATTAGTAAATTTTAGTAATGGTCGTCCAGTATGGATAATGCGTGCATATGTACTTGCACTACTAAATCAATGCAACGCAAAACATTGAAACGCAATATGCCATACTTGTCTGACACGCAGTACTGCTCTTGAACAGGAGGTGGCGTAAGGCTAGATTATATACAACATGATTGCATACACTTCTGTGAATTTGCAGTTTTCGTGCAATGCTAAAAACCGCTCACATACAATAAAAATGCTACATGGACACAGAACTGTGTCACTGGCTGCGCTTACCGTGTGCTTGTTGCATCGCTCCATAGCTCTCTGACGGGACAGGTCATCGAGCTGCCGGTCTAACGCCTCCTTCTGCCTGTGAATGCTATGGTCCTGCTGGGCTCTGTCTGCAGATGGAGGAAGGGCCATACATTAGACTAGGACACATAAATATGGCTTCTCCCTTTCAAGTCTAGTACTTTGAGAAGGGGGTTAAATGCTGCAAATGATAGTAAATGTGCAGCAAAATAGCATTAGGCCTTCAAATACATATGTATAAGTTACATAAACAACCCTAATATTAGAAATCCGCAGACAGCCCTGAATAAAACGCTTGCGAGGGGTGTGGATCTGGTAAGAATAATAGATTAGACACTCGGTGCGATCACTCACTGATTTTGTAGTTTACTTGACAATCCAGACTAAACTTCACAACATCGGAGGAGATGGTTTTCTCGGATCCCAGACGCACCAAATTTATGTCGCCACAATTTCCTGAAGATACGAACCAGAGATTAGTAAGAAAAAAGTAGAAAAAAAATAATACAATGCTCTGAAAATGACATAAACCATTTATCAAAAAGCAACATAAGACAACATTCAAGAAATAAAAAGAAAAAAAAAAAAAAGTAGGGTGCCAAAAAGAACGGCTGTTTCCACCATAGCAAAAAGGGCACAAGGAAAGAAATGCCCCCCTTTAATATCTATGATCTTCAACAGGAAGGGGTAGAATACAGGGGATACGCAGTCACTTGGGGGACGTCTCTAAAAGCTGGACTCCGCTATTATATCGTAGCGGCTTGTCCTGGATGCTGGAGCCCTAATCTCTTGCTGAAAAGATCCTGTATACTAACTCCATACATTTTATGGTTACGTTTCTGATTTTTTGCAGTATATTTTGGTTTTTTGGTTTTTAATTGAACAAAACTTTATCAAACATAACGCTTTTGACACACAAACTGCCCATTTAAAGGTGCCTAAGGTTCTGCTCAAGTGCTACCCACTATCTTTACTCAGTAGAGAACACCGTCCATAAAATACAGTTGCATCTTGACCTAAGTGGTGCAGATGGGGTCATATCTCATACATAATGTTGTAATATTTTGTGGGATAGATGGGGGGAGCAATTACATCAGGAATGGCTAAAATTCTGCACCCAGCTTCCATATCGGTTACTGAATATCTGTTCAGTGCCTCCATCTTTAACAAGGGTGGTTAGCACTTCTGCTTCACATGGCAGAGGGCGCGAGTTCGATTCCGGACAAGGCCTATCTGTGTGGCGTTTGTATGGTCTTCCCATATCTGTGTGGGTTATCCCCAGGATTCCTCCCACTCCCAAAAACACAAACTAGTAAGTAACAGGATACAGACTAAAATGACCCCTAGGCGGTGTGCATCTGTCTGTGACAAGAAATTTAGATGGTAAGCGCAACAGGTATTCTTGTTAACAAAACTTTACAAGCCCAAGTATACTCTTAGCAGGCCTGGCCAACCGGAGGCTCTCCAGGTGTTGTGAAACTACGACTCCCAGCATGCTCTTACTGCGTAGGCCTAGCGGATACCTGGCAAAGCATGCTGGGACTGCTGGAGAGCCACAGGTTGGCCAGGCCTGGATTACAGTGCTTTATAGACAATTACCCAGGGTGTTCTTTTTGTCGTGACATTTTTCCTTGAACTCCAGTATGATCTTCTTCATCAGGTCATCCAGAGCGGCATTGGACGGAGCGCAAACAAGAACTCTATTCCTCTTGTTTTTGGCGTTGAAGTTCTGATCTGGAACGTCGCTGGTCCTCTTCTGCAAAAGTCCACAGTGATCATCGCTAGAGACACGAGACCGGATTCAAAAATCCGTATTTATGCACGCATGTAGCAAGGCAACATCCATGACACACCTCGCACGGACTTGGTTTTCGGTGACTTACACCTCCATAGGGCACCGGTATCTCTATGTGTGTACTTACACCTGTGCATATCTTACTAACTCCGCCCACTCTCACATAACTTCTACCGTACGGATAAAGAGCACACCCCTCCGTGCGTATGTCTCTAAGCGCGATTCACAAGTCCGTGCCTGAAGTACCTACGTACGTAATTACTACGGAATTTGCGTGGAAAAAAGTTACTACGCCTGCGCAGTTCATCCGCTCCTAAAAATATGCACGCGATCCCACGCAGAAACGGATCTGTGAATACAGCCCATGGTCCCTATATAGTCATCATCCAGAAAACTACACAGCTGGCCGTACTCTCAGGATTCTGGATATCAGTGCAGAGCCAATCAGCTTCAAGGGCCTCCTATCAATCTCAGAAGCTCCTCCCTCTTAAGCCAGGATTATCAGTTCCAGCAGGAGAGACGAGGGGGGCCGATAGGGGAAATTCATCCTGAGTATTGACCGCCACCTGCTTGAACTTATAATTGCGCCAGTGTATGGCCAGCATAATACTTTATTGGCGTGTCCGCCTACCTCCATGAGAATCCGATATAACAGGCCCACGATGGTCTTGGATTTGCCGGTCCCTGGTGGTCCGTGTATCATACAGATTCTGGCCAGTCGGGGATGCTGCCTCACCATGGCATGGGCCTTCTCAATGGCGTTTCTCTGATCGCTGTTATACTCCTTTAAGCTGGGGACCTGAACACAAGACAAGTTAAATGAATCCTTATGGATCTTTCATATTAGAAAATCAGCAACTGGTTCCAAATGGAAGCCTCCATCGGTGTACTACCAGGTTTCCACCTCTAGGGAGCGCTCCACTGTATCTACTCCATGTCGTACAGACAGAGACAAACTTCAAGGTGAAGATGCAACAAACTTCATCTCCTCCCATTCCAGACTCATTCATTTTTATAAACGTCCATTCATGTTGTTTGCCCTATTGGAACATGGTACCTTTAAATAAGTGTTTAAAGGCACAAATCAGGGGACCTGCAAGGTCTTTTAAGACCTATGATCTTCACAACCAGAAAAGGGATATTTAAAGGCGCTTCAGGAAAATAGGAGGCACAGCTCAAAGCAACCAATCAGAATTGAGCAGTCAGAACGTTAGGTACCATACACTGCGATGTTGCAACTAGTCTACTCTTCCTCCTTTGAGGAGCCATTAAATACACCTCAAACAGGTTTATAGTCTTATAAATACTGAATATTCCCCAAACAAACGTGCTAAAGTCTACAAAAATATTTTTTTAGGTTCTTCATTTTTTAAAGTTTAAAACCTTTAATCGCACATTATGCAGAATGAGCAGCGTGAAAAACTCACCACGCCGATCTCTATAACATCCTTGGGCAGGAAGTCGCCCGGTTTGGGGTAAACGATGGGTCTGAACAGGGGGTTCCGTTGCAATTGGAGCAAAGCTTTGAACTGCCGCTGTGTAGTTATCAGGCTGCCAATCACAAGACACTGCACCTGCTGGTTGCGATACGCGGACAGGTTTCCATAGGTGTGGATACACAGGTCGCACATCGTGTACTGCTCTTTCTCCACTGGAAGCGAGGGGGAGACGGGGCGGTCAGAAGAGTACGCTGCATAGGACACCAGCAACAAATCCACACGGTAACACGAAACGCGGTCGCTTTGTACTTACAGATCTCTGTGCGCTGTGAGCGTGTAAACCGGAACACGTGCCCCGTGTGGTGCAGGACTGAAACCGGAGACTCCCTTTCTTCTCCCGGCAACTCCGGCGTGAGCAGAAACACCAAATCGTCCTCTTTCGGGTGGCGCTGGAAGTGTAAATCTGCATCCCGAATCCACACTGTGGGAGGCAAGAAAACAATAGTGGCATATTGGTATCATTACGCTCCACACAAACACACGAGTGTCATGCATAGGACAGGCCTAGGAATGGAGCGTGTAGGAGGTTTCCCCAGTAGGCTGACCAACAGGACTCCCTAACGCCAGGTGTTGTGACACCACATAACTCCAAGCGATATAGGCATCGCAGGCAGAGGATGATGGGACTTGTAGTATCACAACACCTGGAGAGCCACCGCCCGCCCCTCAGTTCTTTATTTCAGCCAATCCACTAACATCTGAAAGTTTACACTTCATCTTGCCATCTATTCCTACCAGAGCAGGAGAGGTTTATTTTATATTACTATATACTACGATTAGGCCACTCATTGGAAGTGACAAGGTGCAAGAGGTTTTCAGAACACGAGGGCAAGTGGGGGAAACATTAAATCACTGAAAGGGCATTGAATGGAATTAGCCTCCTATCGGAGGGGGTAGAGAACATGCTTTGGATACGTCAGAATATCCAAATGAAGGTATAGAGTAGGTCTGGTCAACCTGTGGCTCTCCAGGTGTTGTGAAACCACGAATCCCAGCATTCTAGTGCCTGATGTCCTGGCATGTGTAGACTTGGATCCTAACAGAAGGGGTCTGGAGCGTCTCAGTTATGCAAAAGACTTACAACTAGTGAACATCTCACCTTGAAACTCTCCGCG
>WWET01000490.1:491051-508074 GCA_011038615.1 Limnodynastes dumerilii
AGACAATCTGAACAGTAAATTAACAATGTTGAACCAGGTCCAGAGTGTGAAAATAAGAGGGAAAACAGGTGGAAAGTTACACCTGGGCAAAACCATGTGAAATTTCAGGGGGAGTGAATCGATGTTATTCTTAGTATGCAGGGAGGATACTTGTCTTCTGCTTATTGCACACAGATCCTGGCCAGCTTTACTGCTAAAGTGTTATTTAGAAAGGGGGACGGAGCAGAAATCTTAAGGCAGGGGCCCACTATGGTAACTCCACACAGGTGTTTGGATACATTGGGGATCCAGTATTGGATCTACACTGCTCTCAGAGCTCCTAGAGGAACAGAAGCAGATGTCAGGACCAGAAAAGTAAAAACACAGATGTACATAAAGGCGCTTATGTGTCCTGAACCAGACGCTGGGAATACAACTATAATAAAGACTAAAAAAGGCTTCAGGGAATAAGTGCCAGCCACAATGTTTCAGGGAAAGCTGAGGAGAATACACCTAAGTCATTAGGATGAACGCCGGTCCCTCCATTATTAGGTCTCAATATTCCTTCTATGTGATACAGTATTTCCCCAAAGGGTTTATGTGAAGGAACAATTCTAGAAAATGAGAATTTATTCACAAAAAAACTAAAAAGACAAGAAGAATACGCAATAAAGTATAACGACGATTGCAATGAAGGGTTAAACCTAAAACATTCCCATACCCGTGGGAGATGGAGACACAGACCAGTGGGTAAGCGAGGGCACCATAAGAATAGTGGGGTCATCGCTGTACTGCTGCTGTCTGTGGATGGATGCTGTGGAGTAGCTGCACTGAACAGACGCGTTTCGCACATACTCCAGGTATTTGTAGCGGCTCCTCCTCTGAAGGTGCTGATTAGGACGGAGAAGACAAATCGGATATGATGACATTGTATCTTTAAGCTGCCGTAGGGCGTCTGTGCCTATATAGATAAAAAAGGTTTCTTTCAAAAGGAAAAAATAAAATAAAAAATGTTATAAAGTTTAAACTGAGTAGACACAACCAGCCACCTGGGGCCACCCGTGTGGCCCTCTAGCAATTCAAAGAGCCACAAACCTAACTTTAATCTTGGCAATAAGTTCAAACAATACATTTACATACCGTTACAGCCCCAAAAGGGACGGGGTTTATGCAGGGCCGGTGCTGGCATATTTTTATAATACCATTGCCGTACCCCTTCATTCTCATACTACTGTGCCCCCATTCTTGTTGGACCTGCTTGTACCCCCTTTTATAATCACATACCTGCCAACTGTACCTACTTAGCTGGTACAATACACAACCTGTTCCGGCTAAAAGGGCTCCTGCATCTGTTGGCAGATGACACTTTTAACTGTAGGAGTCACATCACCTCCGCATTCTTAAATTGAGACTGAAGGTATTTTCCGGCAGTCAACATTTAGGTGCTGTACGATGGTGTCACAAAACAGACCATTGTACAGCAAACCACATCCTCAGATAAAATGTGCCCCAAAGAACGTGTGTCCTGCCTCAGGTCATCACGGTTTCATTTTCTCTATTCAGATGCTGTGACGTTTGTCTTTTTCGTGACAGTAGTAAAATGGTTTGGGCAGAGCTCCTGGTGTGAAAGAGCTGGTTTTAGTCATATATGACATTATTTCTTTGCATGGTGCTGTCTCTTGATGTCTGTGTGGTCACCCCTGTAGACTTTTCTCACAGATTCTGACCTTACAGGTAGTCACATGTCCTGTGTGTTAACTGTAGAGTCTGTTTCCTGACCAGCCCGCAGTATACCGTGAAGCAGATTATCATTCTCATCATTAGCTTATAGCATCCAGGCAAAACTCCACAGACCAAGAGGTCCAAGTCACAGGCTAGATACTGTGCGTGTCCTATGAGAATGACTGCTAGACTGGTGCTCAGCCTCCTCCTTACAGCCCAGGCTGGGATTCTGGGTAAGTATTTGAGACTTGTTCCTATGTATGTAGTAATCATTCTATGTTATTGTTATTTTGCATGTTTCCTGCTAAAATCTGGATTATTCTTTTAAATAATAAATTATTGTGGCATTCTATATGTAGAATATTCGTATTTATCATTTCCCTGGGTTTATTTTTTTATTTTTTCCTTATTATTCTGGTCTATCGCAGACAAATGATAATTGAGAAGAGAGGTTTTAGGATGGTCATCTGGGCTCTTTTTGCCCTGTAACATTGGACCGGATCCAGACTTAATAGCCTACTCATTGTGTTAGCCTCCGCAACGAAGGCTAATATATGGAATTTGGAATCCTAACTTCTGTATGTAGAACAGGGGCTCTTCCCTCTGCGGAAGGGATTTCTGGGTCCTAAGACCTACCTTAGCCAAGCTTACTGTAAGAACCATCCCTAATCCCATCGCACCATCGTGACCTCGGACTACCAATGGCGTGTGGTGTATCTGCATAACACAGAGAGGCTGGAAGCAGCTTCATGGCATATTAGCTGTGTAAGTGCAGGGCAGTACAGTGTCATTTGGACTGTAAATGGGGGTTATGATTCCTGTGAGCGCCTCTGTTGGTATGAAAATATCAGAAAATAATTGCAAACAATGGGCCTGATTCAATTTGCCGCGATGACGGGAAACAGCTTGCGCTGTGCACCTCTATGGGGCACGCATAAAAATCCACAAGTAAAAATTTGTGAAATTAGCTTCGTACCGCAAATAACGCGGGTGCGTAGCCAATTGAATCAGGCCCAATATAATACATTTTTGGGTGTGGGTCCCCACTTAAAACGGCCCTATTTTGATACTGGCTGGGATTTCAATTGCATATGCCTCACCCTAACCCTGACCCTAACCCTCCCTTCCCAGCCTGACCCTAACCCTCCCTCCCCTGCAGCCTGGAGAGGTTACTCACTTAACAGCGGCGGCGCAGGATATTGGCGGCTGTGTTTCCAAATCAGAATGGGTGAGTATGCCACTCGGTTCGATCTGATTGGGCCGTGACTGCGTGATCTTCAGTTCTGAGCATGTGTAGTAGAAAAATCACACAAAGAGACGTCACAGCACCTGCAGTACGCTCACCTCTGGATTGGAGCCAGTGACTCTGCTATATGATTAGGGCACCGATTCAATTAACCGTGGTCGGGAGTAAGCATGAAGTGCCCCTATTTCCATTTATTGCGGTAAATAAAATTTTCGGATTTTAATACATAGCTTTATAAGTTGCAAGCTAAAATCTGCAAAGTAAATTCATGAAAAAAGCACCGTGACCAGGCATCACAGTTATTTGAATTGGACGCTAGATGTAGCTATAACAGGTTACAATAACACATTACTAAGTATTTGTAACATCCATACAATGGGGTAGATCCAGACTTAAGTAACTGCTTGAAATGAGTCCCTCCTGGGCTAAACCATGGTGATTGCAGGGGGAGTCATATTTTATCTGTTGCAAACAGTATTAGAGTTGAGAGGTGATGTTCGGCGGCACGGGATATTGGCGGCTGTGTTTCCAAATCAGAATGGGTGAGTATGCCGCTCGGTTCGATCTGATTGGGCCGTGACTGCACGATCTTAAGTTCTGAGCATGTGCAGTAGAAAAATCACACAGAGAGACGTCACGGCACCTGCAGTACGCTCACCTCTGGATTGGAGCCAGTGACTCTTCTATATGATTAGGGCACCGATTCAATTAACCGTGGTCGGAAGTAAGCATGAAGTGCCCCTATTTCCATTTATTGCGGTAAATAAAGTTTTGGGATTTTAATACATAGCTCTATGAGTTGTGAGCTAAAATCTGCAAAGTAAATTCATGAAAAAAGCACCTTGACCAGGCATCGCAGTTATTTGAATTGGACGCTAGATGTAGCTATAACAGGTTACAATAACACATATTACTAAGTATTTGTAACATCCATACAATGGGCTGGATCTAGACTTAAGTAACTGCTTGAAATGAGTTCCTCCTGGGCTAAACCATGGTGATTACAGGGGGAGTCATATTTTATCTGTCGCAAACAGTATTAGAGTTGAGAGGTGATGTTTCCTATCCCAAGTCTAAATAACAGTGTGATAGTAACGCTGGTCAGTATCTGTGTGCAGTAAGGCTGGTCAGTATCTGTGTGCAGTAACGCTGGTCAGTATCTGTGTGCAGTAATGCTGGTCAGTATCTGTGTGCAGTAACGCTGGTCAGTATCTGTTTGCAGTAATGCTGGTCAGTATCTGTGTTCAGTAACGCTGGTCAGTTTCTGTGTGCAGTAACGCTGGTCAGTATCTGTGTGCAGTAATGCTGGTCAGTATCTGTGTGCAGTAACGCTGGTCAGTATCTGTTTGCAGTAATGCTGGTCAGTATCTGTGTTCAGTAACGCTGGTCAGTTTCTGTGTGCAGTAACGCTGGTCAGTATCTGTGTGCAGTAACACTGGTCAGTATCTGTGTGCAGTAATGCTGGTCAGTATCTGTGTGCAGTAACGCTGGTCAGTATCTGGGTGCAGTAAGCAATTCAAAAATCCAACCCAATAATTGTAACATCCAGGTATTTCTTCCATACAGGTGACACAGCTGACCATAAAATACAAGTCTATACAGATGCCATTAATGTCACTGCCGGCCAGTCTGTGCTCCTGCCAGTGAACTACACCTTATCCCACCAGACCTCTATGTACACAGTGGAATGGATTACCAGGGACAGGGGTATTATGTATCACAAAGTTTCCAACAGCACCCTCAGCCCTCAAGGATTCCCCACATGGAACACAGGAAACACCATCATATACCCAAATTATGAAGGACGGGTGCAATTCTACAGCCTGAACGCATCACTGTTACTGTATGACCCTCAGACCGATGACAGTGGAACTTACACCATTATATTTTGGACCATGAATGATACATCTCAGGAGGACATCAGTTTGTGGGTCCAAGCAGCGCCATCTACTGGTAAGTCCACCATCCTACCACAGACTTCTGATATATTCATATTAATGATCTTATTCCGTTGTCTAATTAATAACATCATCTAAGTGAAAAAAAAAGTAAATGTTTACATTACTGTTACATTCTCCATCACATATTATACATCTAATAATGACATCAGTTTGTGGGGTCATACAGCGCCATCTTCTGGTAGGTCCTCCTTATAAACCTCAGCTGATCGCATTCTTCTGTCTAATAACCTGAATGCAGTTGCTGGTACCATGGACAGGGGGAGGGCTAGGCTATGGAGAGCGGAGGGTTAAGGTTAGGCTTAGGAAAGGCGAGGGTTAGGTTTGTGGTGAAGGGAGGGCTAGGGTTAATAAAACTACTTACATTTCGCCATTCTGCGGTCGAAAATTGTGCGGTTTCCATTTCGTTCTGAGGGCAGACTGCTGAAAACTGATGGCACCTCACTGCCCCAAAGTAATCTGTCGCAAGTCAAATTTTCGGTTTGACCCCATGCGGTTGCCGGTCCAAGCGGTCGTACTTTGGACATGATACAGCCACCAGCAGAATACCGATAACCTCCGCAAATACAAAATAGGGAGGGAGGGTTAAGTGTAGGCTGAAGGGGTAAGTGAAGGGTCAGGGTAAGGGGCGATTAACTTACCTTTGGCCGCTCTTATTATCCGATGCTCGGCCGGCCGCTGTGAGGAAGTATTCTTCATGTGGATGTCTCGTAGTGACATCCCCGTCGCCGCTCTACATTCCGAATGAGCGTCTTTTGGAAAGAAATCCTTCTAAGTGGTGAACCACAAACCTGATTACCTGCTTAGATTATTTTCCCATAGGAACAGCCACAAGGAATTCAGCAAATATGGGATTCTGATAATATTACGTGGTTTATGTGTTAATCATGATGGAAATGATATATGTGATAAAGCTGGGTGATAGTTTTTACTATATGGGGAAGATGAAGGATGGTCAGTTATTATTGTGCTTCTAAGAACCAGTAATATTCATACCTAAGAGTAAGTTAGGTGTGGTCAGAACCTGCCGCCCCCCGTTTTCAGGTACCTTATGGCACTTAAGAGCCTTATCTTACTCTGCGGAGCTTCCTTCTTAAGAAAAAACTACGCACAGACATTGCCTCCCTCCTCCCACTTCTACCTATACACCCCCCGAGGCGGTATTAGCACGTCTCTTGCTAACTAAACTACTCCGTGGAGGCAATCTACCTACCTAACTGGCGCTTAGATTGCATAAATGACCTACTACACATTTGTAGCAGGTCATTTCAGAAATCTACACACCTAAGAAACCGAAGATTCTTAGGTGTGAATACAACCCATTGACATTGGAAAATATTTTAGAACATTTCTAGGGGGGGAAGTGGTCTATGTCAGATACTTCCTGAAGGTAATTCTATACCCACTAATAGCTAAATAGCACAATATATATCTAACAGCACTACAGCCTGCTGGCCGAGATCAGTACCTCTGTAATTGACCTGATTTGGACTAGAAACAGAACTGTGCTGATTTACATTGTGGAGCTATAGAGCCGGACAATGCAAGCTTTGGAACACCAGGGGCTAGAATTACTAAGTTGACATTCTCTAGTATATAATAGGAAAGTGAGAGCTAGAATCTGACTGGTTGCTATTCCATTTCATTCCAGCAGCTTAATAAATCTGGCCCCAGGTGTTTTAAAACTACAACTCCCAGCATGCACTTACAGCATAGGCATAGCTAGATCTAGAAAAGCATGATGGTTCATGTAGTGTCACAACACTAGGAGTGATGTAGATTGCCTTTGAAATTTGAAATGTGCAAATGAGTTGAGGGGTGACATTTCAAGGCTCGTTCAATGGCAATATTAAAAAGCGTTTTTTGTATATGTGTGCTATAAACAAAAGCAAAATATATTTCCCTCAATGCAAAAGCTCATTCAGTTGTACCCCTCACCATGCCAAAAGGGTTGTTTCAAGGAATTTGCATTGATATCTAGGTTATTATTAATAATAACTACTGACCAAATGATTTGGATCTTAGGATCTGATCCTCTGACTTCTAAGCTCATTCTATAACGTGATTACTCTTTCATATTTGTTTCAATGTGGTCTCCTGCCTCCATAATGTCAGTTGTCTCTGCAAGTGGTTTCAGATGATCTCTGCACACTATTAGAACATAAAGGAGCCAACTAACCCACATATTTACAGACCCTCCACCATGACCCATTCCACTATGTACAAAATACTCCTGTTCCTGAGCTTCCAACGATTAGTTACTATGGTAACCATCTGTGTTGAAGCGAAAAATGTTTTTCAAACATCAGTTAATTTATTGAAACCAGGTGAGCGAGAGTTGGAAGCTCAGGAGTGGAGTATTGGGTACCTGGTGGAAGGGGTCATGTTTGAGGGTCTGTTTTTAGGGTGACATTACAGTTGAAAGGGGAGGGGTCTCCAACAAGAAGCTTTTTTCATACCATGTTGTGTTTTTGAAGCGGTGATGTTTTTGTGTTTTCAGTGGAGTGGAATGTGTATTGATATATCCCTCCCATGTTTTAAACAAATGTTGTACAGATTTTTCTTTCAACAACACAGCCTCCAGTCACTTCATTCTCCATAGATGGTCCATCTTTTTTTTTTAAAGGCCCAAGAGTGGGCGGCTGATCTTGCATTCAAGTTTGCAAGATGCACCTCTTGGCCATGGCTGATGTGATTGTTAGTGATCCTTATAGTGAAGGATTGAACCTGCCTCCAAAATCATCTGACATAGGGACAGTGTAGGAAGGATTCCTGGGGTCATCCACATTTCTGACAGCAGATACATCATTTCATTACATGATATGCCAGGCTTTGTGTATGTACGTGAGGCTTTTTAGAAAGTGTTTGATGGCGAAAATGCTTAGCCAGTAACACAGGTCTCTTTGGATAATCCTTGTTTAATCCCTCTTGGTTTTGGAGAGAAATAATTCCATTCCTGTTAAGTCATTGCACTATGGATGATTGCATTGTAGGAAAGTTATGGGTTCCAACCATAATGGTGGGGTCCAATCAAGAGTTCAAGAGTTTCTCCAGCTATTGGATTAAAGTTGTGCTTCACAGATGGAGAGCCCGCTCTGATTGGTCTTTGAGTTTTGCTTCACATTTAGTCTGATCTGATTGGTCTTTGAGTTTTGCTTCACAGTTAAGCTGGGTACACACTGCAAGATAAAAATGATGTTTCAATAATAAATAGATAAACTCCTGTTTATCTGACGATCCTGCAGCTGTACACACTGGCACGATTTCACAATGGATCGTTCCCAGAAGTCCTCTCTGGTAAGCAGACACACATACAAAACCACAGTTCATAACATTGTTGATCTGTGACTTTAAGGAGCTGCTAAAAAGCAAGATCTAACGATGTGGGGCAGAATCTGACGATTCACTGCATCGGTTTACAGTACACACTCAAACGATTTGAGCACTATCTAACCATTATCCTGTGATTTAAAGGATAATCGTCAGATATCTCTCCAGTGTGTACCCAGCTTTATTCTGCTCTGATTAGTCTTTGATGCCAGGCATCCAAAAAGCTACTACTGCTTTATCAGTATTTTTTCCTCAAATTATTAGAGATTAAGTATAAGAACAGTAGTTGATAGTGTAATTTCCCAGTGAATATATATTCTTTGTGGAAGCATTTTACTAAAATGTTTCATTTCGGTTTGGTTTAATGTTTGAAGCTGTATCATCTTTGCACCACAGGGGGGGGGTATTAGAGCAGTGAATGACTGTCTAGCAATATTTGCATATATGCAGATTATAATCAAATACCTCTCACTAATTTTGGGACCATACCATGTGTAACTGCAGTGTGGGTGTAGCATGAATAAGTCAAGGAAGAATACATTTATTAAAAATAAAAAAAAAAACCCAACCACTAATATAGTGTTTATTCTTTTACAGGATTCAACGGCTCTTGTTTTTCAGGTGAAGAAGCCGCAAGGACGTGGCCAACCTGGATATTTATCTTACGTACAGTCCTCTGCTTTGTGCCCATTGCTGGACTTGGCGTTATCTATATTTGGGGGCGCTATCTGCCGTACCATTAAATATTATACCAAGTATGCCTGTGCATTGAGGCTGTTCTCATGTGTGCGTTATTCTAGTATTACTGTCATATTAAAGTTGATCTTTTTCAGACTTTAACAGATGTCATAATTAGGACATTTTTGGGATGTGTGAACAATAAAAGCAGCTGTGAAGACATTTTCTCGTTAGACTGGTGATATATTTTACCTTGTATTATAATGGCCTCAAAACTAGATAATTATCTGTACATAAAGGGCTGGATCCAGACTTAGTTAAGTGCTTGAACTTAGTTACTCCTGGGCTAAACCATGTTGATTACAGGGGGAGTCAAGTTTATTGTATTCTTTGCATGCAGGGCTATCTCTTTGAATTGCTTACTGCACACAGATACTGACCAGCTTTACTGTCACACTGTTATTTAGACTTGGGATACTGACCAGCGTTACTATCACACTGTTATTTGGTCTTGGGATAGGAAATATCACCTCTCAACTCTAATACTGTTTACAACAGATGAAATAAGACCCCCCCCCCTGAAATCAACATGGTTTAGCCCAAGAGTAACTCATTTCAAGCACTTAACAAGGTCTGGATCCAGCCCAAAAGACTCTGATCAGGAACTAGAAGCAACGACTGTAATGAAACACGGATTCCTAAGCAATCAGCCCCAGGCTTCCGAAAAGAGGGCGTTTTCTGACGCTACAATCGAATAAAAAGACAATTTTTTGCTAATGTAAAATGCACAATCGGTGAATTCCTTTTCCAGCCTGAGAGCATTTCTGATGAGGGAAGCAGGACAGGGCAGGAATAGCGGCCCCCACTCAGAGCTCAAAGCCTGGATCAGGTCAAAGTTCGACAGTTATCCTCTTGGCCAAGGGCAAAAAGTTGCCCACTCAAGCCTCAAAGAGGCGGGCCCAAATCTTAATGGGAAAAAGGTGGGTAAAAGGTTGAACTCATAAGGGTGAAATTTACTAAGCTGCGGATTTGGAAAAGTGAAGATGTTGCCCATAGCAACCAGGAAATCAGATTCTACCTGACATTCTCTAGTATGTAATAGAAAAGTGAGGGTTAGAATCTGATTGGTTGCTATGGGCAACATCTCCACTTTTCCAAACCCACAGCTTAGTAAATCTGGCCCCTGGTCTGTGTGTATAATAGATGTGGGGTATATTAGGGGTTTGGATAACACCAGCACAGCACTTACCTAACTGGTGTGCAGCATCTTCATATTCCCATCATATATGAGGCAGAATTACATACACACATGGATCCCCTCTGATATATTGCCACCCACACACAGATCACTAAAATGTAAGATACAAAAGCACATTGCCCTAGTATAACATATACGTCGGGTATTTTGCGATTTTGACTACTGCGCATGCAATTTTTTACGTAATCTACGTATCTTTTGCTTACGAAGATTGCGTATATGCGGTCTTAAAGACTGCATATACGCAATCTACGCAAGAAAAAGATACCTCGAAAAAGTACGTTATGTAAAAAATTGACTACGCATGCGCAGTGGTCAACATCGTATATGTTATATGTCTGGTACTCTGCATATGGTCCTTAATCATTTCAGCCTTTATAAAAGGTATTATGAGGGTCTACTCAATGTTTATAGGACTCTAGCTCCAAGAAATCTAAAGTGTGGCATATAGAGACTTGTAAAACACCAGAACTGTAACATAAAAGTTATTTATTCAAATCCATTGGTCACCAGTTCAAAATCTGTCATTAGAATGGAAATTACACACACAATATAGAACACATACACACTATAAAATACATACATACATACAATATAAAACACACACTATAAAATACATACATACATAATAAAACACACACTATAAAATACACACACTTGAGACTTTGGGACCGCTGCAGTTTTTGATTTGAATTTGGCTTATGACATATATGCAAACGTATGAAATTAATTTCTCGGACTTATTTTAAAGACAGAATATTATGGTTAGTTACTGGTTAATGCAAAAGTGCTGGGGTGCTTTAGATGGGGTTCTGGAATGAGGTGGAGGAGAAGACCGACCCCTGCAATCTAAATCACAGTTGTGGTGGCAGACTCCAGTGGAAAAGTGGTCGGCAGGCAGCTGGCACAGGTAGGCACTGGGTATATGCCCAATATGGATTGCTGAAGCTGGGGGCAGATCAGTGTTAAAAGTATTAAGGCAAAGATCAATAACTGGATCTAGTGGTGGTGCACAGGGGGTAAGATGTTTAAACAATACATTTCATTTTAGATTGTTTACAGCCCCTGTCCCCGCTGGATACGGCCCCTGAAATGAGGCGGAGTAGTCATGTTCAGAAGAAAAAGACAGCGTCAGGATAGAAGTTAAATATCTTGGGGCAGATCCATAATCAAGCGCACAACCTACTTACGATATCGTACATATCAGAATTACGTATGCCAGAGGGTACGATAAAGGGGTGTTAACCCTATATTACCATGGTCATATCTCTGCCATAGAGGCGCAGATAGCCCCCAATAGGGTTAGGGGCGGGGGAAGCCCCGT
This sequence comes from Limnodynastes dumerilii, assembly GCA_011038615.1. Classification (NCBI taxonomy): domain Eukaryota; kingdom Metazoa; phylum Chordata; class Amphibia; order Anura; family Limnodynastidae; genus Limnodynastes; species Limnodynastes dumerilii. The sequence continues at coordinate 502,547 of WWET01000490.1, forward strand.
TATGATCTTACGGCTGCATACATGAGCGTAATAGTTAAGGTAGGAAGTGTCCCGATTTCCTACCAACAGCGGGGAGTCTGGTTCCAGACCCTTGTGTATAAATGAATATCAGAATATAGAGTGACCTTTATTTAGCCAAGCTCTGCTTCTGTTTTATGAGCACTAGCTTGAATGTAGTCGAGCAGAAGGGGTTAGGACTTCTGTCGTATATTAAGAGGGGTCGTAAAAGGCAGATCTTGGAGGAAGAGTTTGTCCAGAAACAGACATAGGTGGAGGCTATTGGAGTGGAGCAATTTTTGGCTTTAAAAGTGTAGGCCAGATGCATAACTTTGTTCACTTCATGGGATCTTTGAAGGAGGCACGTGTTCCCTTTAAGTATTCTGATAATCCAAGGCAGGGATTCTTAGCATATTAAATATCAATTAATAAATTACTGTTTCTGTTCTTATGGACAATTGTTACATAGTGGTAAAAAAAGCGATTATTTTGAGTTGATGATAATTCGGATAAAGTAGAATCGTGTTAGATTTGCATCAAGGAGAACCCAAGATATCCTGGGACTGGGTAGTGGCAGCTCGTTAGTAATAAGTTATATTTGGGGAGGATAAGGGGCATTAGTCATTGTAGAACAGACCAGGTGGCTGTTGTGATTAACACCTTGTGTCCCGGATAAGGCATGAAGGCCTCATGTGAGGTCAGGTGGGGACACAGTCTTTGCGGATTGACGTCCATCGATCTCTTCTAGACAGAAGTTACTGTTGTTCTGTTTCATTGGCTCCAGCTCCTGACCCTCTGATACTTCAGGTTTCCTGTCCCTGTACAAAGATATCAATTAGATTGATATTAGTCAAACTATGTAACAAAGCCACAGACAAGGTCAACACAGAAACATTAGGAGGAATGAAGGTACAGATTCAGAACGGTCGACGCAACGGTGAGAGCCATGACCGCAACTGTCTGATAACATGATCCCAAGTCCTGTGCCTTGCCCTCAGAATGGAAGACTGGATCCTGCTCTGTGCTAAATGCCTCATAGGTACGCATGCGCGCTGACTATTTGCGGTTGCTTTGCACCCACAGTGCAGAAAATTATAACTGTAACTGGCGAGTCTGGATCCAATCTAATGTCTAAAGAATAAACAAATTGGTGTTCATGAACCCAGCTGACTGTATATACTGCCTATATAATACCTACAGCATTGCTCTGCAGAGGCGGGGCTTATATTCAGCATATCAAATACCTATAGAATTGCTCTGGAGAGGCAGGACTTATATTCAGCATATCAAATACCTATAGCATTGCTCTGCAGAGGCAGGACTTATATTCAGCATATCAAATACCTATAGCATTGCTCTGCAGAGGCAGGGCTTATAATCAGCATATCAAATACCTATAGCATTGCTCTGCACGGGGCGGGGCTTAATGACGCAATTCATATCTGTGAACTATTTCTCCTGGAAGGTGGGAGGGAGGCACAGGCATTACAGTTATCTCACCTTTTAAAATTAGAAGAATAAGAGAAAACAATTCTCACTCTAATCAACAAGCACATACACAACACTCTAGATTCAAGGTCTGCGGATTGAGTTAATACCTATAAAATATATACACTTTTTAGAGATCCCAGCATTCCGTTCATATGTAAGAGACACTGAGCTCAGTTATAGGACTTACATATGTGCCACCACCCAAGACCACAAATAAATGAACTACTAACAAGTCCAATGTATTACTGACCCTTTTCCGATGGTTGCTTTGATTGTGGAACACGCACCAATGGCCAGGACAAAGATAGAGAAGGGAACGACCACAATACACGTCCAGCTTATATCTAAGTACAAATCATAAAAAGGAACATACAGTCAGTAATCATGAACATCTAATCCATATCCTTTAATAATGGACGTTTCAAGATCTAGTGGAAATAGTAATAAATAGGGATAATGACATCCAGGAAGCGGGACATCTGCTCCCGTCTATAGCTAGTAATAATGGGCCAGTGACTTCCCTCCATATACACTGCTGGGCATAAACCTCCATGTACCAGGCAATGAGCGGGGTCATTGGGCCTGATTCAGAATTAAGAAGGAGCTTGAAATGAAGGGCTGTATTCAGACTAGCGGACGTATAACATATATGTCCGGTGTTTAGCGGTTTTTACTACTGCGCAGGCGTATTACATTTTTAACGTAATCTACGTATCTAAAAGACCGCATATACGTAATCTAGGTAAGGAAAAGATACGTAGATTACGCTAAAAATTTACTACGCATTCATAGGGAGAGAAGTCACTGATATACAACACAACTCACTGCAACAAGAAAAGCCAATGCTGCGTCTACACACCTACTGCCATATATCTGGGGAAGCGTTATACTATATACAATACACCTACTGCCATATATCTGGGGAAGCGTTATAATATAATACATACAACCTACTGCCTTATATCTGGGGGAAACACTGTACATCTGGGGAAAGCATTATATTATATACAATACATCTGGGGAAAGCATTATATTATATACAATACATCTGGGGAAAGCATTATATTATATACAATACATCTGGGGAAAGCATTATATTATATACAATACATCTGGGGAAAGCATTATATTATATACAATACATCTGGGGAAAGCATTATATTATATACAATACATCTGGGGAAAGCATTATATTATATACAATACATCTGGGGAAAGCATTATATTATATACAATACATCTGCCTCCACCAAGAGCAGAAGACAGGACACTGTACAAAGATTCCCTAAACAAGAAATTTCAGCCAATCACAGCTCAGAGGTAACTGGAACAAAACCTCCTAATTCCCCCATTTCCAGCAATGTTCCATGGATCGCCATTATCACTCTCTTACCTATAGTAGTATTACGTTCCTTAGGGACTTGGACTGTATCGGGCTGTGTAGTCTGGGAGACAGGTGGGGTCGGAGTGGTATTTAATTCTAGACACAGAAGAATGGAGATATTAATACATTTATTACACATTTAATACACATTCAATACAGTGTTGCATCCAGGGGGTCTCTGGTTGCCCAGAAACCCCCCACATTAAAAATGAAATAAAAAAAAAGAAGAAATGCCCAAAAAGTGAAAATGTGGTAAAAGGGGCATGGCTTCATTGGTAAAAACCCCCCCCCAGGGGGCGTGGCTTCATGGCTATGTGGGGACAACTGACATAGAAGAAGATGGTCATGGCCTGTACTGCAATAGGGAAGCAGGTGGGGGATGGTGAATGGGTCACAAGAAATTCACCAGTGATTATACACTGACAAGCTCTGGTCCATTGTGTAATGTGATCTACTATTACTATTAGATGTGAACCTGCAAAATAAAACTATTAAAACTACACTGGAGGAAGTTTTTGGTTTTTTTATCACCATTTTATTTTTTGCCCTGTGCGGTATTACAATGGGGCGAAGAATATTTATCATGTTTTCAGGATCCAAAATGTTGGGCGGTATGCCAATATACCCCAAATTTATTACATGCATTGGAAACCCCCTTTCACAATCCTGCGTTTGCCACTGCAATTACAGACTGATCACAGTGGTAAGAATAGACTTGTGCAGCCAATCAGGAGCCTGGACAGAAGCTATAGATTGGCTTTGGCAGATTTCTAGTAAAGAGTAAACCGGATTTTCCAGAAACAATAAGAACATTATTCCTGGACTACAATCAGAGAGGTTTGTTTACTATGAGCCATCCAGAAATACAAATCCAGACTCTGGGCTGGATCCAGACTTAAGAAGGAGCTTAAAATTATGAGAGGAAGGTTACTCCTGGGCAAAACCATGTTGATTTCAGGGGGAGTGAAGGTAATTGTATTCATTACCTGCAGGGGAATATCTTTGAATTGCTTACTGCACACAGATACTGACCAGCGTTACTATCACATTGTTATTTAGACTTGGGATAGGAAACATCACCTCTCAACTCTAATACTGTTTGCAACAGATGAAATATGACTCCCCTGCAATCATCATGGTTTAGCCCAGGAGTAACTTTCTACTTTTAAGGCCAGATTCACAGCCCCGTAATTTTTAACATACGTGCTTAATTTTACGTTTCTAGCTATTACGCAGGGATAGTAACTATATTACGCCATCTACGTAGCGTTTTGTTATGTAGATTGCGTACGTGTGGCACGTATGTTCAGAATTACGGGGTTGTGAATCCGGCACTTAATTTCAAGCTCCTTCTTAAGTCTGGATCCAGCCCTCTGTCAGGGTCCTCATTGCAACACGCTGCAGCAGCCATGTAATAAGAATGCCTCGTCAGGGTCCCCTTACCTGTACGCTGAAATCTTGTGATTATTCTAGTTCGAGTCCCAGAGGCATCAGTGCGAGTGACCGTGCAGTTTGCTTCTACTGGAACTTTCGGGATGACACAGTCCCCTCTCACCGTAGCTTTTGGTTCATGCATTCTCATAACACGACCATCCTCCAACATAAAAGAAAACTCCTCTCCACATATTATGCTGATGCGTCCAGTCATATTGAGGCACATTTGATATGTAGGAGTCGCCCCCTGCTGGCCAAGCCCTGAAAATAAAAGAAATATGGATTATTCTTCAGATAAACTGGTGGAGTGTTACCTCAAGCTTCAGCAACAGATCAGCAACTGTGGTGGAACTACAAAGTGTCGCCAGAGATTACAAGTCCAAGCATCTCCTGCGAGACCCATACTGACATCTATGGAACTACAAGTCTCAGCATTCCAGCAGTCATCAGCTACTCTCTGCTATGAACCTTCTCTCCATGTTACATGCAAAGAGCAGACTGCTCACCTATGAGCATACATCTCCCAGCATGCCCTGTGAGCTTCAGGCTATAGGACTATAGACTATAGCTCAACTGAGAGCTGTACATATGTAGATGCCAAAGACCAGAGCAGGGTCCAATGCAGAAAGATTCTATGGGCACTCAGGGTCTCCACTTAATCAGCTCAAATTAGAATCCCAGTAAAATCCCAGGTGGTTACCATAGTAACTGGCAGTTGGAAACTGAGGAGCAGAGTATTTTGTACCTAATGGAATGGGTCATGTTGGATGGCACTACTGTGCACGTATCATACAGTGCAGTCAGCTCCCGGTAACCGGCTCTTACCCTCTCCCGGTCTCTCAGACACTCACAGGAAGTGCCGCGCTGTCCATCTAATCAGCGGTGGAGATCTCTGGACAGCGCGGCACTTCCCGGAAACGCTGTGAGAGTCTGAGCAGAGNTGGTTACCATCTGGCAGTTGGAAACTGAGGAGCAGAGTATTTTGTACCTAATGGAATGGGTCATGTTGGATGGCACTACTGTGCACGTGCCTCAGTGTGGACCAGAGAGGCTCACCCACCCTGCACTATCATACAGTGCAGTGCAGTCCCGGTAACCGGCTCTTACCCTCTCCCGGTCTCTCAGACACTCACAGGAAGTGCCGCGCTGTCCATCTAATCAGCGGTGGAGATCTCTGGACAGCGCGGCACTTCCCGGAAACGCTGTGAGAGTCTGAGCAGAG
>WWET01000490.1:533666-543762 GCA_011038615.1 Limnodynastes dumerilii
ATCTACCCAGAAGATCCACCATCATCTACCCAGAAGATCCACCGTCATCTACCCAGAAGATCCACCATCAATCCAGAGAGCCATCATCTATCCAACATCAAGCACCTGAGATTACAGTGCGTATCCAGATACCACTAATAAGGTAAGAACATGTTACATATTTATGTGTGAGCTGTTTCAATATAGTTTTTTTTAGATACATTAGCAGTCACTGTATGTTAGTTTGGACATATATAAAATGCTTTTGCCTACTCATACATTTATTTTTAGTGCTGTAAGGTATTTTACAATAAACAACATTTCAGTGGAGATTGTGACTTTGTTGCTGTGGTCTAGGACCAGTTTTATCTAGTTATGTTCTTAATAGTACATTTCTAAAATAATGTTAGTTCATGGCTAATTATTGTTCTATTAACCAAAATAAAATATTGCACACCTGTTTTACATGCAAAAGGTGGGGATCTGTCTATCACTCTGACTGAGCTATTTATCTTTTTGCATATTTCTACTGTCTCTTTCTCTACATGTCTATCTACATATATCTGTCTGTCTGGGTTACAATTCCCATGTGTCATTTTTTTCTCTAAAACCAGACAGCTCTAATGCTAATCCCTTTTTTATTAATGTGTCCTACCTGCTAGTGTAATCATATAAAAATGGCAAATTTCATACAGATTTTATATTACAGTTGTTCTGTTTTGAGGTGCTTGTTTAAATTTCCCTTTTGTCTGTTGTATTCGAAAGATATTGAAAATGGCACCAAAGAAACGGGCTAAGTATGGAAAGAAATACAACAGCAACTGGGAAAAGCAAAATGGCCTGAAAGATTGGATCAGGCCAGTGGTTGGTGATGATACAAAAGCCGCATGCAAGTTTTGCAAATCGATTGTCCGTGCCCATCATGCGGACCTTCTGCAGCATGCAAACACCGAAAACCATAAGAACAACTGTAAAGAATTGTCAGCGATGCGACTAACAAGGCTTGGTTTTACAACTGCTAGTCCTAAGGCATCAACATCTAACCATATTGCAGAACTCAGACTGGCTTGTTTTATTGCATGCCATTCTTCTACACTCTCTGTTGACCACCTTGGGGAGCTTCTACACTCTCATCACCTGGGGGAGCTTGCAGGATCCACCTTTGAAAAAGACCTGCATCTACATCGGACAAAGTGCACAGCATTGATCAACAATGTCATCGGCCCCTGCATGTTGTCGGATCTTGTTGCTGATATTGGCCAGTCCCTTTACTCTCTGGCAATTGATGAAAGTACAGACATCTCTACTGCAAAAGTTATGTGTGGTAGTGCGATACTTCAGCTGCTCCATGAACAAGATCATTTCAACATTTTTGGGAATGGTGAGCTTAGAAGGAGAAACGGCAGAAGTGATTGCTACAGCACTACTTGAATTTATCGGCTCCATTAATCTTAATTTCCAACATTGCACTGCCATTGGCTCTGATGGATGTAATGTCATGATTGGAAGAAAGAACTCTGTACATACCCATCTTCTTGCCAAGAATAAGGATATAAGTCTGATCAAATGTGTATGCCACTCTATTCAGCTGTGCGCAAGTAAAGCAGTAGAAACATTGCCACGAAATCTTGAATACCTGGTTTCCCATTCTTACAACTGGTTTTCCCATAGCTCCCTGAGGCAACGAGAATATGGAAAGATTTATCAGTTGATTAATCAGGGGGAAACACCATTAAAGCTGCTTCAGTTATCCTGTACAAGGTGGCTATCAATGTACTCTTGCTGCGAGCGGATTCTGAGCCAGTGGGATGAACTGAAGCTACATTTCCAGCTAAGTAAGGACAAACAGCGCTGCTATGATGCAGAGGTTCTCTATCTAATGTACTGCGACCCTGTTAACACCCCAGAGTGTCTATGTTAATAGACACATTGGGCCTGATCCAGTCCTACGCCGATGCGCTGTGCTTACTAAAGCACAGCGTATCAGCGTCCATCCCCCCCGACACTCCCCCTGTGCGGGCGTATGGCCCCTTCCTTACGGCGGCTGAAGGCTACCCTAACGAGCTGGCGTAAGGAAGGGGCACAGGAGCGTATGGCCATCTAGCCTGCCCTCCCACCCTCATTTAACTACCTACCCCCGTCCACCTACACTAACCTGAACCACGATCGGGCGTTGCTGTAGCAATGCCGGGCAACATCTGCCCGGCGCATGCGCAGATCGGCTGAAAAGCCGATCTTACGCTTACGCCCACCGTCCGGCGTTCTTCTGGATCAGGCCCTTATACTCCGTCTACTCAGTGCCTCTCTATATCTGCTTCTCAATATGTGATTTCATTCAGATATATATCCCTGCCACTTATAGCCTCTAAAAATTTGGCATTTGTTTTTAGAGTTTTATAGACATTGTTTTGACTTCTATTTTAACTTGTCTTATGAATATTGGAGTGTGTATGAGAATTTTATTACCACTTAATTTTTTATAGTTGGTTTTATATGCCTTTTATTACATTCTTCCAACATGTATCCCTTTAGTGTAACGTTATTACACTAGAAGGATTCTCTGTGCTTTCCTTTCATTGTATACTGCAAGGAGGAGAGGAGGATCGGTGACAAACACATCAGCCAGGATCAAGTAACACCCACGGAAAGGGAGGATCGTGTAACTTCACAGAGAGAGCCCATGCACATGGAGCTGGTACACTATCCGTTGCTACGCAGAACTCCTGGCCCGGTACAGAGAGTAAGACTGCGGCTGCTTTCCCCATCTCTGCGGCATTGGAGACTGCTAAACGCCAGTCCGGACACAGAGGGTAAGACTGCAGCTGCTTTCCCCATCTCTGCGGCTTTTGGACATTGTGGTGTGTATAAGAGAAATTCCCACACTGTCCTGAGGACGGAAAGTGTACCTCTAGACTGCTACTTGAGACTGGAGTATACTTTGAGGTGCCACTATTGCCGGAACTTTTGGAGACTAATATCGGAAAGTGTACTGCTATCTATTTTGAGTGAAATAAAATGCCAATTTATACTTCGCTTTACCGCATTCCTCTGATCGAACTTTCCTATGAACTACATACTTTGTGATTCTCTGTTGGATACATAGTATGCGTTTAATTGAGCAATATTGTTGCTGTTTGACTTTGATTCTAGCAATATTGTATTTGGTTCACAAGCTGCACATCAGCAAGCTTTTGGCTGTATATGAACTATCCTGCTACTTTGAATATCACAGTTCTGACATTGCCCTTATACCATTCCCTATTTCTTCTGCTTGGTGTGTCAGTGCTTTTTAGCTCTTTGTTTCACTTCTCTTTTTAGTTTTGTGTTTATGACTCACATCTAAACTTACTTGATGGGACATACCCTTCCCCAGTCCATGTTACACTGACTGCCGTCGCCACACACCGACCTTGGAAATTGAATGACTCCCTCCTCCAGAATGCCAGTCACAGAGAGGAGCTGTCTGATGCCTTCAAAAATTACAGCGCTTTTAACACACCTGATGTCTCCCCGGTAACATTATGGGAAGCGCACAAATGCGTGATTAGAGGTAAATGCATAAAGATCGGTTCAGAGATCCGCAAGTAGAGACACCCCAAAGGACGCCCTCCTTGCCACCATAAAATCCCTGGAAACTCTGCATAAATCCTCTGTCACCAGACACACTCCGAGAACTCACAAAGCCCCGTAAAGCGCTTAACACTCTCCTTTCTAAGATCAAACTAGCCTATCGCAAGTGTCATAGTAAATTCTATGTAGGGGGGGCAATAAGCCTGGCAAATAGCTCACTAGATGAAATTAGATGGCATTTTAGGTTCACATAGATTTTAAATTCATTTTAGAGGAATTTTTCTAACATGATCCAACTACATATAAAAAAACAAACAAATCGACAAAACACATTTTTCTATTTAATATCTCTGGCAGAATAAAGATGTAATCACTTCATTTGTCCTGAATCCTGTGACTCAGCTGCCTTTACAGGTAGAAACACTCTATATGTATCACAGAACCGGTTTCCTTGGTAACAGACAGATTAAAGAAACAATTCATTTTTATACAATGTTTGGTAGTCAGTGTCAGTAAGTAGCCAACTGGAGAAGTCCCACAGTCACATGACACCTGAGCAGAGGTGCTTTGGAAAACTCCTCTGAGCTTTTTGTTCTGTTTCCACCTCTCCCATACTTGCCTTTAATGTGACTCTCTGAGAGTGGTCAAACCTGTAACCATACCCTTGAAAAATGTTCAAATTTGGAAATGTAGATCATGATTTGTAGATGGGCAGCTAAGAAAAGGAGACATCACATACTGAAAACCTACCATGACTGCTTATAGAGGAGAGAATAAATGACAGAGCTGATCAGCCTGAGTCCTGCAGTCACTGGGGGCCCATCCATTACTTGCTGGGAGGGTTCCGTGAGGAACTGGACAGTCGTTTAGTCATGTGACACCAGTATACTCCTCCCTGTACATAGGATGTGTACAGGGCGTCAGTAATGTCATTTGGCACCATCAGAGACTCAGGAGACCATCGTGATAATGGACAGCAGTTGCCCTGTGGAGTCCTGATATTATGACAAATAAATCTCTCTCTCTATCCAGCTAATCATTGTTACAGTTACTTGAAAATTGCATTCAGTCATTTACACCTTACAGCAACTAATAAAAAGGAGGATGATGATGGCACAGTGAGGGTTGGCTTCTGCCCTTATGTACAATGCACATTTCTGCACTGCTCCTATTTTACAGGGGGACAGAGCAGAAACGTTAAGGTAGTGTCCCGATAGCCGCCCCCCCCCTCGCCCATACAGCGGTTAGGAGGAGGGGGATCAGGATGTGCTCGTCCAATCACAGCGGCATCAGAGGTATGGGTGCAGTTCCAGGCAGCAATGTCAGGGGTGCAAATCTTGTTGCTAGGTCACAAGAGCTGAGCAGTGTTATTATACAGGACAATGAGTAGTGCTGGGAATTCTCCTCTGCACGTGTTACAATGCACTCAACCCGGCTTCACCACAGTGCACATCTGACGTCTGATCGTGTTTATTCCCCGTTTGTTTTTTGTTTAATATTTTGTGTATTATTTTGGGGATGTTGCTGGTGGTCCGGACGGCCCTATTTCCAACATGATATCGCCATCATCGCCAAGAGGCTATGGGTAACGAAGGGTTAAAGAAGAATTAATGTAAAACACCTTTAGGTGAATCTTCGCCACTTCAGGAGTCGCGTCACCGCCATTTTCTGCACTTGCTGGCAGTCTCCATTCCGTTGATGTATGAAGGTCTCTGAAGAAGGGGGGGTGGGGGTGTTCACCTATATAGAGGTATTAGACGTAGATCCAGTATCATCAGAATGCAGATCCCGACTGTAACCATGGATTCCTTGTGAGTCCCCGCTGCAATGTCCACATTGTGAAATAAGTTGATTTTCGTCTGTCCCTATTGTGAACCATCGCAGAAATGTTCTATTATGAATGGGTGAGTATGTGAATCATGACTCAATTTTCGGAGGAGCTGCCGGACCACCGGAGAGGTGAGTAATTCTCCAATTCAAAAGCCCTTTATTACATCCTATACCCCTCTTACAGTATTACACAGGGTTAAGTGATCACTTCCCTGTTTATAGAAATTCTTAGCTATACACAAATTACATCAAAGACATCTGTAATAATAGAGAAGGCAAAACATGGTATAAATATTTAAAAAAACCTATATTTTTATTATTATATTTCATATAAATTATATAAAAACTATCTCTCTATCTAATCAAACTCCATTAGAGAGGAGTGTGGAAGAGTTTCCTGAATCATGAATCTTCTGGTTGTCTTTTTTTGCCAACTAAAAGAAAAAACAAAAAAATAAACCATTAAGAGAATATAAATACCGCAGTGATGTCCAGCACATGGCTGAGGATGACTGAATGAACAGAACTTTTTACGGGATACAGATGTCCGGACAGCAATAATCTGAATACATATAATACAACCGCCAGCTGAATGGTGTCTGTATCTTTGCCAAAATGCTCCACAATGACAAAATAGCTATTGGGAACAGGAATCTATTTCAACCCGTCCCCAATAACAAAACCGCAGCAGACCACAGCGTCCAGAGGCTATGGTTCAGTCCCTTTATAGTGTGTATGCACATAGCACAGATTATGATATCATTATCTGATACGTTATAGTGTGTATGCACATAGCACAGATTATTATATCATTATCTGATACGTTATAGTGTATATGCACATAGCACAGATTATTATATCATTATCTGATACGTTATAGTGTATGCACATAGCACAGATTATTATATCATGATCTGATACGTTATATTGTATGCACATAGCACAGATTATTATATCATGATCTGATACGTTATATTGTATGCACATAGCACAGATTATTATATCATGATCTGATACGTTATAGTGTATATGCACATAGCACAGATTATTATATCATTATCTGATACGTTATAGTGTATATGCACATAGCACAGATTATTATATCATTATCTGATACGTTATAGTGTATATGCACATAGCACAGATTATTATATCATTATCTGATACGTTATAGTGTATATGCACATAGCACAGATTATTATATCATTATCTGATACGTTATAGTGTATATGCACATAGCACAGATTATTATATCATTATCTGATACGTTATAGTGTATATGCACATAGCACAGATTATTATATCATTATCTGATACGTTATAGTGTATATGCACATAGCACAGATTATTATATCATTATCTGATACGTTATAGTGTATATGCACATAGCACAGATTATTATATCATTATCTGATACGTTATAGTGTATATGCACATAGCACAGATTATTATATCATTATCTGATACGTTATAGTGTATATGCACATAGCACAGATTATTATATCATTATCTGATACGTTATAGTGTATATGCACATAGCACAGATTATTATATCATTATCTGATACGTTATAGTGTATATGCAATAATCTTGTTAAAAAAAAAACCAAATTATATATATATATATATAGCTGTAACAAACCTCTCTCGCGCACTGGAGGCTCAGGACCACATCTCTCCTGGGCATCTACAGAGAAGCAACATTTATTATTGTGGTAAAATGGTCTAGAAAGCTGCATCCGCACAATCTCCCTCCATTTCCAAATAATTTCCTCTCTCACTCCTTCAAAACTTCTCCTGTGCTGCTCCTTAGCACTGGAACTCTCTTCCTCTCTTTCACAAGTGTTAAACAGACTATCAAAATATTTCTACATTAAGGCTTTCCAACACCTACTGCTTCCTTTCTCCACTGATTCATCGCTATCTTCCCCTCTGTCCTGTAGATTGTAAGCTTCTCCTCTCCCCTATTAACCCCTTGTTTTCTCCTTCGCAGTGCCTCTGTTCTCATCTGTTGTCCCATCTGGTTACAGGATCAGATTCACTTTCCCTAGATAACTATATTGTCATTTATATATAGTTTCTTCATGTTAGGTTGCACAGTGCAGCACCATACATAATGGACAATGATGAAAGTTAAATCTTAACCAATCAAATCTCAGCCCAGGCCCTACAACCACAGTATTATACATTATTGTAGCGCTATACTGGTACAAACAGTAGGTCTCAGATGTATATGTAACTAGTGCCTTATAGTAATAACTATAATAGTAATAAATAATATGTCTAGCCATCTGTCTAGCTCTAGTTTCAGGACCCCCTTCAGGACACTTAGGCACCCGTTCCAGCACCCGGAATGTGTGTACCAATGTGTCATAACAAACGCACATAAATACTCATAAAATTGACGAAAGGATTAAGTAATAAGTAAAAAAGGTTAGAGGTCAACCTGAGCCAGCACAAGATATACAGAAGATTTTTTTTCTTTAAAGATATCCATTCAGTTTTCACAAAATGTATTGTTATGCCTAAAACACACGGCACATAAAGCAGCAAAAACAGCAAAACATGAAAAAGTTGTGAATTCAAAAGCATTTTGAATTCAAAAGCAGGTTACGTTATGCACACAATACCGCCGATCCCATGAAGCTATGCAGAGTGATCCAGGCACATCAAACGGAGCAGCCCTTAAACTGGCCATACACTAGAGTGATTATCGAAAATCGCATAAAATCCCTGATAAAAAGAAAAACCACCAGTTGCAGATTGTTAACAGGAGAATCGCTACTCTATCTAGAGACCATACTTGCAACATAGTTGCTACACTTGTTGGAGGTAAAGACATTTTTTGTACATTTATATTCTATCTTGCTATTTGGCTATTGATGAATTATTCGGGCTAGTGGTTAAAGGGAGATTATATTTTAATTTGTTTTAACATTGTTGTATTATTCGAATCGGAGGTACCTAATATTATTTACCCCATTTTAAGCTATATTGGCTATTTCAATTGATACTATTCAATAAAAATGGTCAGATATTCGTTTCAGTCACAGCGCTATTTTTTGTTATTTGTAAAAATCCCCGATAATCTTGACGATTTTTTGGCTACAGTTCTCTAGACTCCTAAACGATATCTGCCCCAGACACTACACGAAAATAGTCATAAAATGTGAAAAACCTCAGTCAAGAATACAACTGAGGTAAAATGCAGGGCTGCCCTAGCTATAGGCAGTATAGACAATTCAATGAGTGGTGTGTACAATACATCTGGGAGAAGCATTATATTATATACAATACATCTGCCTGCACTAAGAACAGAAGACAGGACGCTGTACAAAGATTCCCTCCACAAGAAATATTTNGTAATGCCCTACACAAGAAATATTTCAGCCAATCACAGCTCAGAGGTAACTGGAATAAAACCTCCTAATTCCCCCATTTCCAGCAATGTTCCATGGATCGGCATTATCGCTCTTACCTATGGTAGTATTACGTTCCTTAGGGACTTGGACTGTATCAGGCTGTGTAATCTGGGAGACAGTCGGGGTCGGAGTGGTATTTAATTCTGGACACAGAAGAATGGAGATATTAATACATTTATTACCCATTTAATACACATTCAATACAGTGGCGCACCCAGGGTGTCTCTGGTTGGCCAGAAATCTCCCACATTAAAAAAAAAAAAAAAAATCCCCAAAAAGGAAAAACGAGAAAACGGGGGGGTTTTGGTATTTAATTCTGGACACAGAAGAATGGAGATATTAATACATTACCCATTTAATACACATTCAATACAGTGGCGCACCCAGGGTGTCTCTGGTTGCCAGGAAATCCCCCACATTAAATAAAAAAAAATGCCCAAAAAGTGAAAACACGAAAGAGGCGTGGCTTCGTGGATACCGTAAAAGGGGCGTGGCTTCATGGCTATGTGGGGACAACTGACACAGAGGAAGATGGTCATGGCCTGTACTGCAATAGGGAAGCAGGTGGGGGATGGTGAATGGGTCACAAGAGATTCACCAGTGATTATACACTGACAAGCTCTGGTCCATTGTGTAATGTGATCTACTATTACTATTAGATGTGAACCTGCAAAATAAAACTATTAAAACTACACTGGAGGAAGTTTTTTTTTTTTTAATCACCATTTCTTTTTTGCCCCGTGCGGTATTACAATGGGGGCGAAGCTTATTTATCATATTTTCAGGATCCAAAATGTTGGGCGGTATGCCAATATACCCCAAATGTATTACACGCATTGGAAACCCCCTTTCACAATCCTGCGTTTGCCACCGCAATAACAGACTGATCACAGTGGTAAGAATAGACTTGTGCAGCCAATCAGGAGCCTGGACAGAAGCTATGGATTGGCTTTGGCAGATTTCTAGTAAAGAGAAAACCGGATTTTCCAGAAACAATAAGAACATTATTGCTGGACTACAATCAGAGAGGTTTGTTTACTACCAGCCATCCAGAAATACAAATCCAGACTCTGGGCTGGATCCAGACTTAAGGAGGAGCTTAAAATTATGAGAGGAAAGTTACACCTGGGCAAAACCATGTTGATTTCAGGGGGAGTCAAGGTAACTGTATTCTTTGCATGCAGGGATATATCTTTGAATTGCTTACGGCACACAGATACTGACCAGCTTTACTATCACACTGTTATTTAGACCTGGGATAGGAAACATCACCTCTCAACTCTAATACTGTTTGCA
>WWET01000490.1:570426-580651 GCA_011038615.1 Limnodynastes dumerilii
TATATATGTATATATATATATATATATATATATATATATATATATATATACACACATATATAGTGTAGTTATAAATCTCAGTAACACAACACGAGTGTAAGACAGTAAGAGATGGCCGCTGCAAGGTTTTGTGTATAAATGGAAAGAGAAAATCTGAATAATAAACAATTCTGAGTGTGAAAATAAGAGGAAAACAGGTGGAAAGTTACACCTGGACAAAACCATGTGGAATTTCAGGGGCAGTGAATCGATGTTATTCTTAGCATGCAAGGTGGATACTTGGTTTCTGCTTATTGCACACAGATCATCACCAGCTTTAATGCTAAAGTGTTATTTGGAAATGGGGAAGGAGCAGAAATCATAAAGTCCACTATATGTGAGCACAAAAACTGTACGGCAGGAACAGAATGGAATGGCTTAAATGGCTGAGCAGCTGCATGCAAGCCTCACATCACATAGGGCTCTATTTACTATCATTAGCGCATTTACACGAAAACAGGCTTTATCATATGAAATTGATCTTCACAGGACACTGGAATGTGGAGCACTGGAAACGTGTTCTATGGAGTGATGAATCACGCTTCTATATTTGGCACATGCATTGGCTGACAGCTTTATGCCAACTGTGAAATGTGATGGAGGAGGGATAATGGATGAGGCTGTTTTTCAGGAGGGATAATAGATGGGGCTGTATCTCCAGCGAAGACGCTTCAGCAGACCAAGTCATTTTGGACAATGTTATGCTTCCAACTTTGTGGCGACAGGTTGGGGAAGGCCCTTTTCTATTGCAACATGAAACTTGGTCATGGTTAGATGCGTTCGGTGTGGAAGAACCTGACTGGCCGCACAGAGCCCAGACTTCAACCCCATCGAGCACCTTTGGGATGAGCTGGAATGGAGATGGGAAGCCAAGGCCTTCTCTTCCCACATCACTGCCTGACCTCATACATGATCTACAGAATGCATGGGCACAAATTCCCACAGACACACTCCACAATCTTGTGGACAGCCTTCCAATAAGTATGGAAGCTGTTATAGGTGCAAAAGGGGGACCCGCTCCATATTAAAGTATATGTGTTATAATATAATGTTATTACCGCCCCTGTTAGTGTAATGGTCAGTTGTCCGAATACTTTTGTCCATATATTGTATGTTTGTGTATGCAGTCACATGACAGACTAAGTAGTAGGTCCAGTTGTAGTACAACTCATCTCAAGTGTATTTTCTTGCACTTGCTATACAACACCTTTAAATATATGTATCTGTTGGGAAACCTAAAGAGAATTAAAGAAAATACAATTTAAATAACTATTACCTGGTAACCAATCAGAATCTACCAATTGTATGCCTAGGTTCTAAAAGGTGACAGCTCTAATCTGACTGTTGCTATGGGAAACGTCCACTTTTACTGTTTAGAAAGTTTAATAACTGATTAGAGATACATTACTTTTATGTTTTGTTAGTAAACAAATTACACTACAAGCAATTTTTAAATCAATGTGTTTTAATTAAAAAAATAAAATAGAAATTTAAGTCCTTACAAAAAGAAAAACAAGCAATCACTCAGAAACCTGATAAATCTGTGTCCTTCTTTCTCCACGTATAGAGTGTCACTGGAGACAAGAAAAGGAGATACTACTATATGTATTGTATTAAACAGTTATCCAACGTGGTTCCTAGAGTCCTCTATAATAATGCTGGGTGGAGAGTGGATGAAGTCACTCAGCTATAGCCCTGTAACACAGCCTTATAAAATATCTCCGCCCTGACCAGGGGGACAATAAACAATCTTTACAGCTTATCCAGGTCTCCGTGCATACAGATCTGGAGGTCGGCATGGAAGGGGAGTGTGTGCATGGCCCTGAGACTTAGGGTTAAGGAGTGGGTTGGGATCGATGGCTATGCCTCATCAATAAGCAATCGATATCCCAGCCACTTCGGAACTGGCTGGAAGCGAATGGCCCTACCAAAATAGGGCTCTTTGCAACGGGGGCCCAAATTCCACTGAAGAAGGTTTTCACTTCTTTAGTTAATATACAATATTTACAAATACCCAAATACAAATATTTTACACTTTGATTGAAACAGAGGATAAAAAATGGTTATTTAGAATTAAAAGTACTCGTGAAATATCTCCCCGACTCTGAACGTGTCGCGTTTCTCTGGCTCCTAAAGACATGTAAAAAAACAAAAAAAACACAGGTTTAGGAGAATCCGAAAAGTGAAAGACACCAAGAAACTCAGCTAAAGGAACCTCCAGCCATTTACCTCCGGGTGTTCCTTCTTTGCGTAGAGGGCATCTAATTTTTGTTCCAGTTCTGGCAGGGTCTCAGTGTATAAATGATCCACAATTTCTACAAGAAAGTAATTGAAGCTCAGTTTGCACAAGGAAAGTAACAACAACAGCTCAAACACACACAAAACGGGCTTTACCATTGTACCATTGAGGTGTAAGTTGCATCTGGGGTCGTATTCACAGATCCGTGTTCACGTGAAGTTGCGTGCGTATTTTTAAGTACTTTTTAACAGCGCATGCGTAGTAACTTTATTTCCGTAAATTACGTAGAATCTACGCACATAAGTGCTTTAGGCAGGTGCTTATGAATCGCACTTGGGGACATGCGCAGGGAGGGGCGGGGTTTAAATACGTACTTGAAAACTTATGTGGAAGAGGGTAGGGGGAGGCATTTACATGAGCCATTGAGGGCGCGGTTACACAGAATCGCATGTACGGAATACATTTATTCATGGAAGTACACACGTAAAGTTAGAGGCTATACGATTGCAGGCCGTGAGAGGGGAAAGTCAGGTGTTGGTGGGTGTTGGCGGGTGTTGGCTTGCTATGTGCATGCGTATAATTGCATACTTTGGAAAAAGCGCATCTCTGAATAGGAACCCTGGTCATTAAGAAGTTTATTTATAGACTAGTACTAATATCTGGCCTGTGTCTCTCTGATCCTGGCGAATCTACCGGCTGCTGGGTAAAAACTAATCCCCTCTATACACCTGTGCCCCACTCTACAACCAGAGTCACTGTGCCCCACTCTACAACCAGAGTCACTGTGCCCCACTCTCTATAACCAGAGTCACTGTGCCCCACTCTCTATAACCAGAGTCACTGTGCCCCACTCTATTTTGAGAAAAAGGTTTTTTTTCTCCCCAATTGGCCCCAACTCCTAAAATGCTCATCACCGGCGTGAGCTTTACTAGTGTTAAGGTGCTCTGTGTTACTTTTAACAGCCCAATAATAACAGGCATGTAACTTAAACCAAGTAGAATATAACTGTAGGGGTATGGAGTGAGAAGAGCTTTATTACACACAAGTTTGAAGTGTCTTAACTACCGGCTCCTGCCACAGCGCCCCCTACACCCTCAAATAGGAGTTAGAAAAAAAAAGCCCGGTTGTTGAGACATTAGTATACATACCAGCGTAACTTAATGTCTTCCAGTCTGGGACATTATTTGTTTTCAGTCTAGTGAATTGTATCTGGGCGATGACAGTTGGTATATTCCTGGAAGAGAAATCACAAAATGGAAATATAATAACAGAAAATGCAAAATCTATCATTTAAACCCAAAGGTTTTCCCCACGGGCGAATTTAGTGATCAGCATGCAAATTCTCAAATTTCTCTGTTTAACTCCACTTCTATTAATGCCATAACATGTCCATCAATTCAGACTTATAAGCAGGCTACATAGGAGCCTGCCTAAGGCGGGGTACACACTGGAGGGTTATCTGACGATTATAGTGCAGATCACATGATAATTGTCAGATAGTTCTTCCATCTTACCAGCGTATACTGCCCGACCACACTGCAGAGTCATCTGAAACTGCATTGCATTGTGAGATTTGGTTTTTGGGAGCTCCTAATTTTACAAGGTCAGTGATGTCCTGATGCACAGGAAAATAGAGTGCGTGTATTGGGGGGGGGGGCGTAATCGTTGATAGAGACCTGACCAGATGACAGATTTTCATTAAAAACTTCAGTGTGTACCCTGTTTAAGACTGGGCAACTTGAGCCAATCTGGCAAGTGGGCAGCACCTCTACTCTGCTAGAATTGGGTTAAGGGACCATGCATTGGCTGATGCTTGTGGTTGGAGCAAATGACTCTCAGCTGGAATATACAAAAGACTTTGTTAAATCCAAGGAGCTCCATTTTCTTTTTTAAAAGTGCCTAAGAGCTAGGCTGAGCTTCTAGAAGGAAGTGGAGCATAGAAGGGAAGGAGCATCAGGGACAGGGCTGCCTTCAGAATTTGTGGTGCCCCGCACCCTATGTGATGTCATCGGTGATGTCACGTGGGCGGGGCTCCACAGACCTGCACTACCATCTGGCTGGCGCACAGGGAAATAATCCCCTTCGCATTGGGCCTGTGAGGATGGCGGACCATTTGGGGAGGGGGGGGGACGACAACAACCGACCAGGACAGTAGTCCCGGACGGTTGTGCCCCTTCGATGATGGCCCTGATCAGGGAATTTATATGTTAACTGCCCCTGATCCTAGTTAACTCACTCCCTATACTCCAGGTCCAGCAGTGTCCCCCAGATGATAACTGCAGCTGCTGCAATATGATTTCAGGACATAGAACATTAGGATTTTACCCGATTAGAACTTTAATCAATTCATCCCAATTCACATGCCAGCTCTCCTTCGCACCGGATTCATACAGCCTGCAAAGCAGTCACAAAGGTTGCGGTTATAGACATCACTTTGTCAATAGGCCACTAAATACGGTGAATGAAAAACAACAATCACATGCAGAAGATAACTGACAGTTGCCAAGAGAGACCATGGAACCTGTGGCTCTGCTGGTGTTGTGAAACTACAAGTTCCAGCATGCCTTGGCAGGTATCAGTCATGTCTGTGCAGTCAGAGCTGGGACTTGTAGTTGCACAACACCTGGGGCCAGATTTACTAAGCTGCAGGTTTGAAAAAGTGGAGATGTTGCCCATAGCAACCAATCAGATTCTAGCTGACGTTCTCTAGTATGTAACAGGAAAGTGAGAGCTAGAATCTAAATGGTTGCTATGGGCAACATCTTCACTATTCCAAACCCGCAGTTTAGTAAACCTGGCCCCTGGATAGCCACAGGTTGGTCAGGTCTACACCATAGTAATACCTGGAGACTCTCTAACCAACTCTCCTATTTGTCACTCGGGAACAATGGTACGGATTCTCAGTCACGCAGGTTTCCTCTTACGTAATTCTTAAAACAAGGTACGCAAGACGAAAGCTACGTAACTGTGAATCCGGACCAATATTTTTAGGTGAGAGAGCCAGAAATAATTTCGTTTTTCGGGACCCCATGCCCCTCCAAACATGACAGCGGTGCCGCTAGCAGGGACGCAGCCTGGCAGCCGGTGAACATGCATGATGGAAATTTGGTGTCGCTGGTGATAGGAGTTGACAGCTGGCGATATGGATGGGCCGAGATCTGTCGTTTCAGTCACGCAGACTCGTCAGTATCACCCTTCACCAGTGTCCCCCCTGCAGGCAGCGCTCCTTATCCTATATAGGTCATACTGCATGTGAGGCATATCATCAAACACCTATAACTATACAGACCCAGACTCTGCCCCTCCAGTAAACATGGTCACGCTCACCGTTTAATCATTGTTATTTTGTTCTGTACTCCCAGAATATTAGCGAAAGGACTTATTCCATTGTTCATACGTAGTAAGAGAAGACTGTACCTAAAGTGAAGAAAAGAGGATTTTCAAGCATATCATAATAGGATACTACGCATTACTGGAGGGCAGGGGGGTAATTCATTGTCTCATGTATTCCATTTCAAGAGCATGGAATTTTCCTGAGGTACAGAGGTCTGGGTGCACAGGGAGAGGGAACGCCTATACTAGAATGACTAAGGGAACGCCCACTTTTAGCTCAGTTCCGCCCCCCTCTGTCATTGCTCCTAAGTCTGGATGTGTTGTAAATGCATTCTGATTGGTTATGGATTCACATAAAAATAGTCCCTAGGATCTGACGACAACAATCGGACGCTGAGCGAAACTCTAAAGCAATGTTATTTTTTTTTACTTTGTAAAGTGTTAGTTGCTAAATGCAATCCAGATCCTGTTCATACTAACTAAGACAGGCATCTTCGCCACTCCAGGTGTTGTGAAACGACAACTCCCAGAATGCTCCAAAGCATGGGCAAAGCATGATGGGTTTTCACGTAACCTGGAGAGCTATGGTTAGCCTATAGCTGTACTAAGACAAATTATTATTATTATTGTTAATTTATAAGGCGCAACAAGGTGTCCGCAGGGTCGTACAAGCATAGCAGGTAGGGACAGCATAGTACATAATAAAATACTATATAATTATAAAAAAATCACAAAAATACAATAAAGTGAAGCAAGGCAAAAAGCGAGGTGTCAAGCTTGGCAGATCCGGGAGGAGGGGATAGAGCGCAGTGAGAGGTTGAGAGGGAGCCACCAGGTGGGGACGGGGTTAAAGGCTAGCAGTGGGGGACAACAGGGTACGAAGAGGTGGAGGACGGAACAACACTAGGATGGAGGGCCCTGCTCACGTGAGCTAACACACTAAGTGGGAGGGATGAACTCACAGAAGACATAAAAAGGGGGTAGGAAATGGACTGCTGGTGTGAGCGGAGGAGAGGGGGGAAAAAAGGAGAATAAGGAATAGATGGTGGATGCAGTGAGGATGTTAAGTGGAGGAAAATGCCAGACAAAGCAATGTCCCACAACAAATCCCTGCAACATATATATTTGTGTGCTATCTCTGCCCTACCAGCACAGGAAACTATTCCACCTCTAGGTAACAGTAAGTGTTCATGACATGCATGCATGACCGCAGCCAGCAGAGGGTGCTATACTACAACGTTCAGGTGAGGTAAGAACAATAAAATCAAATAGACAGTTAAAAAATGAATTACCACTTCAATTTACACATATCCCAGTTTCTTGTCTTGACCTCTTTCTCAATGCTGACCCACGGGATCCCGCTGTACAGCTTTTCTTTAGGGACAGATTGCGGTTCCTTGTCTGATGCGTTCTTCTGAATGGAGCTCAGAACAAAGTTTTTCACAGCGGAGATTAAGCTGTTGGTTTCCTCGGGGCTCCAGAGTCCACTATTGAAGTCTGCATTAGGGGGAAAAAACGATTATTTCCTATATCTTACACCTCTCAGTAAGGGCTTGGCTGTTGACTGCTTAATGCAGACCCTACAAAATGACCCCTTCCATTAGGTACACAATAATCCGCTACTGAGCTTCCAACTGTCACTCACCTTGTTTTAATTTTTCTTTTCAACTGAGCTGGTTACCATAGTAACTGACAGTTGGAAGTCCAGGAGCAGAGCATTTTGTACCTAATGGAATGGGTCATGTTGGAGGGTCTGCTTAACAGGCACAGAAATGCATTCCACAAGCAGGAATATTGGGGTACATAGGATGGGGGGGGTGGAGTGCCCACATTCCTGTGTGCGAAATTTAGGATAGCAAATTCCGTACATTACACTCCGCAATGGAGATGAACATGTGGAATATGCCCTTAAGTTTTGATCCACAATGAGGACTCCCAACTTAACAGAAACGGTGTCCGGTCTTATGAGGGCTGAATGTGTGTTTGAGACAATGCCACTTACCCCCACGGATCATAGAGGCCTTCAGCTGAGTTGCAGTATGACTTCGGCCTATTAAAGTCCCGATGGTAGTCCACTTTTTCCCGTATATAGCTCTATATTTCTTTAATTGTTCAACCTCTTCCTTCGTGAAACTAAAAAAATAAATGACATATATAGCGCAGAAGCAAAAAAAAAAAGTTTAGGCGGCCATTTTATTGACTTAACCAATATCTATGAGCATACAGACTCAAGTCAATTGGAACCAGTTGACCACAATGCATGCAGCAGCTACACTGATACTTGCGGGCCGGGCCCTCTTACCCACCCAGTCTGTCTGTTACCACCCAGTCTTATTAGAATGATTGTTAAAATTGTAAAGTGCTATGTAAAAATGTCTTAATAAATAAAAGCAATCAATAAATGTAGATATGTAAAGAGCTTGAACAATAATCACAATATTGACCACTGACCGTCCTTTATCGTGATGTGAATCATACAACTTTGATCCTCGTTTGAAAACTTGATTTAAAGTGTGATGCACTCCTTCAGCTGTGAAATATGGCAGAAAAAAAGAATACTACTGATTAGAGGACAATCGCTTGCTGTGCATTACCAGAGACAGATGATCCCTTTATAAGTTGCAATACAAATTTAGAACAATAAACAGTGGTATAAGAATTTATTTAAGTTTTAATCTATACATAATAAAAATAGATATTTTATACATATTTCCACTGCTTATAAGGGAGTCAGAATGCACCTAATATTCCCTTCTTTTTTTCTTTTCTTGCATATATGTTGACTTATTAGGGAATGGTAGCACCAGAGGAGGTGGTTTAAAAGGGCATATAATGATAGTTTGCGATATATTTTCTATTAGCCCAACCATCCTTTTTCACTCACAAATTATTATTCAATAAGCCTTTGCATGCGCAGGGGATTTTCTTTATTATTGAGTGCGGTATTTAATCTTCATAACTGAATATAAGAGGTTTACCTACATGTGCTTTTAGAGGGAAGCAATAACTGAACTGTTTTTTAAACTATATTTCAAGGTTCTCATGGATATGATTTTAAACAATTAGACACAAAAGGAATTACCGATTCTCAATGTGAAATGAAATTTCCGCTTTATCTGATCTATTATTTTCCTCCTCTCTGGGAATCTGTAGGTGTGAAAGAGCATCTCTCCTGTCTCCACGCCTGTCACCGCCATGAAGGCCTCCACGTTTCTCTTTATCACCTCATCTTCTTCACTGCTGAATCTACCAAAGGCGAAAGGAATGCCTAAAAGTAAAGAGCAAGACAGATTTTACAGCAGTCACGTGATCGCCGTTTATTACTATTTGTGTTATACCTACAAGCGTTATGTACAAGTCTTATTGAGCCCCTGGACAAAATGCACTGATATGTATTCAAGACTGTGTATTAGCCTTATGTCATATGCCATTCTTGCTCGTCTCAATAAAGATTTATTTGTTGGAAAGGATATGACACAGATAGCAGCTGTGTTAGTGGAAACCCCAGTCTAGAAGCATCGTTCTATTGTACAAGTAGCACTCATATGTATTTTATAATCCTCATTGGGCATGCCTCAGTCTTGTTATATCACGTCAGCTCCAGTTTCCACTATGTGCCTGATTCACGGTTAAGAAGGGAGATAAGAACGAATAGGTTCTTAATTATATGCATGCCAACTCCCGATATACCCCCCATCTTTGCTGTTCTTAAGTGACTTAAGAATGCCAAAGGACAGCCTCATCTTCCTGTGCGTAAGTATCTTCTTAAGTTGCTAAAGAACGAACGTATTTAACAAACCATACCCTTTCTGGCCAATTTAAATGCCTCCCCCACCCACTTTACTTATCTTCCTTCTAAACTTTTCCTAGCATGCTCCTTCTTTCTTATCTCAATGTGAACGGCTGCAAGAATCGCTCTTAAGGGATCATCGTTCTGAAACCCTACGTAGATTGTGTAAATTTAGATACTACGCATGCGCAGATCAACCGATCCTAAAAATACGTATGCAGATTCTTATCTGTGAATCAGGCCCTAGGTTCCCAATGTCTCTATGTCTAGCGGATTCCCCAAGCTTACAGTCTCTAGGAACATTGGCCATTTGCCACTAACGATGTGGAAACCTGATGCTGTACCGTTGCATATACTGGTCCGGAGAGATATCTGACGATTATCCTTTAAATCCATTGTCATTCTCCGGAACAAATGTCCTATTTGCGAAATAGGGGTATGCGAAGTTCCTTTTCGGATGTCCCCATTTCGAAAGGTTACACTTTACTTTTTTTTTTTTTTTTAATGGGCGAGTATGCAGGGGAGCTGCAGAGGAGGGAGGGTTAGGGTCAAGCTGTAAGGGTCAGACTGCAGGAGAGGGAGGGTAAGGGTTAGGGTTAGGATCCAGGGGAGGGAGGGTAAGGGTTAGGCTGCAAGGGAGGGAGGGTAAGGGTTAGGCTGCAGAGGAGGGAGGGTTAGGGTCAAGCTGTAAGGGTCAGAGGGTTAGGGTCAGGATGCAGGGGAGGAAGGGTCAGGGTCAGGCTGCAGGAGATGGTGGGTTAGGGTCAGGCTACAATTAAGGGAGGGGTAGGGTCAGGCTGCCAGGAAGGGAGGGGTGGGGGTAG
>WWET01000490.1:640854-662837 GCA_011038615.1 Limnodynastes dumerilii
AAGGAAGGGGCCATACGCCCGCACAGGGGGAGTGTCGTTCAAAATGAACGCCGATACGCTGTGCTTTAGCAAGCACAGCGCATCGGCGTAGGTCTGGATCAGGCCCGATGACCGTAGTCTGTGGCGGAACAAACGAGTGGTTGGCACAAGTGCTAAAAATATGCCCCCTTCCAGCTGGTCACCGCGACTTCCGGTGTGATACACTGGCTGCACCGCCGGTAGTTTTGCCCCTGACAGTAGTTTTCGGAGGCGGCTTGACTGTAGAAGAAGAGGTATGCGAGACCACACACTAGACAATGTCCCTTTAATTACTGTAGGAGCAGAGGTAGTAACTAATTAAAGATTGGGGGAGTGGGGGGCTCCATTTTTTGTTTTTGCCCCTGGCACTAAAATATCTAGCTATGTCACTGCCCTGCCCTGTCCTGCACCCACAGAGCTCTATCCAGTCACAGACTGGATGCTAAAGACAGTGTTCAGCACTCAGTCTATAAGTGGCATGGGAGGGGGAAGGACACCATGCAAGTCCCTCCCCCCCATTCTGGACTAAGGCACCGCCTCCTTGCTATTGGGCCAGAATTGGTCTACTTCCACCCCTGCAGTATCCCTACGATCGACACTATGCTCCATTCATCAGAGACTTCATGTAGTGACTACACACTGGACAATAATTGGCTATCTACCAGACAACAGTGAATTTAACAGACATGGGGTATTCCTGTTATGAGTTGGAGAGGGGGTGTTCAGTGAGGAGGGATAAATCAAGTATTTTTTTGCCCCCAGCTTCCCGATGTAATAATTTACATCTAGATCCCCACAGGGTGGGATGTGGTTGAACATTTCGAACACGATACAGCCGCCAGTTCGAAAAGCTTTGAATATATAAGTTTGGTATTGGGAACTGGAACCTATGTTCCTGTTCCCAATAGCTACTGGTTGTGGCAGGTAAAAAGGTTAGTATTAGGGCTTAAGGGGAAGGTTAAGGTTAGGCATGGAGGGTTAGGGTTAGGCTGCGGGGCGTGAACGGTAAGGGTTAGCCTGTGGGGCATGGAGGGTTAAGGGTAGGCTGCAGGACATAGACAGTAAGGATTAGCTGCGTGGCATGGAATATTAGGGTTAGGCTGTCGGACATGGGCGGTTAGGGTTAGGCTGCAGGGCATGGAGGGTCAGGGTTAGGCCGCAGGGGCCGATCATAACCACCATATTGGTTGATTTCAATCGTAACACTTTATTATTCAGCATACGACTCCTAAATCAGGGAGATAACGGGGTAGATCCAGAACTATATACGCTAGCCGGAGACGTAAACCCGCTATTTTGCATGTAACTATGAACAAAGGGGCGTGCCAGACATATGACACACGTAATGACGCTTCGGAGGCGGGGGGCAGGCATTTAAATCGTACAGTATGTGCGTGCTTAGTCGCGTAAGTACGTGCAGCCATTACGGTCCACAGGAGTTATGCTTGGAAAAGTTAAGGCAGGGTTTGGAAAGCGTAACACGGCTAAACTACATAAGGCCGAGAGGGAGCGCCTAGTAAATACGCTACGCTAGGAAACGTAATGGAAATGTGGCTCTGGATCTGCCCCAACTTTCTTAAGAAAGATATAACTGTGCTCCATTTTATTTCTTACTTACCATTATCTATCCCGTGTAAATGGGAAAGGAACATTCTTCAGAGCCCAGGGGAAATCTCACAGGAAAGGCAAATTTAATTAAAGGATTTTGTCTCTAAGGACTCTGGGTAATTTCCATTACTTGCAGATAACTGTTAAACAAACCTCCTGTTCATGTTAGACTATTATACATCAGGATAAGCCTGTGTCAGGGGGTAACTATATACCTCTGATGAGTTCATTGGGTCTCCCTTGCTACCGTCCCTGGATGAATAGGATATCATCATTTTACTTTTCAACACTAATTACTCTAACAAAAAATAAATTGGGTTCCGTCTGCTTCTATCGGTCAAAGCAGCGACAGTGAGCACATAGAGAAGGATCAGCTGACACTGTAAGATCAGCTTTACCATTCAGCAATTAGGTTTTTATATAGAGATGCATTATGTGGGCAGGGAGGCCATGTATAAAATACCTTGTTACCTTGTCCTAATACTTACTCCTGTGTCTTTCCCCGCTGTTGTCCTCTGTGTTGTCCCCCCGCTTTCTCCTGTTCTATCCCCTCTGTCTCTCTTCTCTTCAGCCCTGCCCGTCTAGTCACTCTTCATTGGCTCTCCTGTCTGCTCTGTCTTTTCTTCTCTCCCATCCTGTATCTCCGTCCGCTCTTTCTCTGCTCTGTCCTGTCTGCTCTGTCTTCTTTTCTTCTCTCCCATCCTAAGCCTCCA
Organism: Limnodynastes dumerilii; assembly: GCA_011038615.1. Taxonomy (NCBI): domain Eukaryota; kingdom Metazoa; phylum Chordata; class Amphibia; order Anura; family Limnodynastidae; genus Limnodynastes; species Limnodynastes dumerilii. Next base: position 643,194 of record WWET01000490.1, read on the forward strand.
TCCGTTTTGTCCTCTGCTCTGTCTTTCTTCTATCCGGTCCATCTGTCTCCTCTTCCTTAACTCTGTCTTCTGTTCTCTCCCATGCTGTCCTTCCATCCACTCTCTCTCTGCTCTCTCCACTCTGTCTTCTTATCTTCTCTTAGTCCTGTCTCTCAGTCTGCTCTTTCCAGTCCTGTCCCTCTATCCTCTCTTTCTCTGCTTTATCCTGTCCTCTCTGTCTTCTTTTCATCTCTCCAGTCCTGTCCCTCTATCCTCTCTTCCTCTGCTTTATCTTGTCTTCTCTGTCTTCTTTTCACCTCCCCAGTTCTGTCCATCTATCCACTCTTCCTCTGCTTTATCCTGTCCTCTCTGTCTTCTTCCCTCTATCCACTCTTCCTCTGCTTTATCCTGTCCTCTCTGTCTTCTTTTCATCTACCCCGTCCTTTCCCTCTATCCACTCTTCCTCCGCTTTATCATGCCCTCTCTGTCTTCTTTTCATCTCTCCCGTCCAGTCCCTCTGGCCGGGGCTTCATTTTTCTCGGTTTGCCAAGTCTAGTTGTTGTGAGGAATGTAAAGAAAGCTTGTTGGTCTCTGTAGTGTCTTAGCTGTTAAATGAAGAAATGTCTTGTCAGCAAATACAATAATTCCCCATCGTCTACCTTCTTAAGTCATCAAAACTATTTTCAGATTGTTTCATATCCTTTTATATACTGTTTGTTTTATATTTTTATTTTTTTAACCCGTACTTTTACATTTTGCAACTCTACCAAATGTCCAGGAGACTTCCTCCTATCATGGAGGTTGTATAATAAAATGTCTTATTACTAGAAGCCAAAAATGAAGATCGCTTATATTTTCCACTTTGTTATATTTTTATCTTATTTACACGGATTTCCTGCAGTAAATCGTTTTTTAGTTTGTAATTAAAGATTGTGGAACCACTTGACCATTATTGCATTTAGAGAATGTGAAGGGCATACAATATATAGGTTGCACAAGAGACATTTCCCCAGGATGGGGATGTTTGTCTGTAGCAATTGGTCATTATTAAAGGGCAGGATTGCTACAAGGGATTATTTTTCCCTTTTATATATAAATAATAATGGACCGGATTCAGAGATCTGTATTTACTATGTGCGCTTTTTTATTCACGCACGTAGAAAGGTAACGCCCATGACACCCCCCTGTGCTGGATGGCTTTTTTGGGGACTTCCACCTCCATAGGGCACCCTTAAGTCTACGTGTGTATGTTACGTACGCGTGTATTTATCTAACCGTGCCCTCAAATGCCCATTTAAATGCTTCCCCCCACCCACTTTCACGTAAATTCAACTGCCCGGATAAAAACCACGCCCCTCTGTATGTATGTCCCGAAGTGCGATTCACAAGTCCATGCCGAAAGTACTACCGTGCGTAAATACTAAGTCATGTGCCTGGTAAAAGTTACTACACATGCGCAGTTAATCCGCTCCTAAAAATACGCACGCAACCCCACGCAAAAACGGATCTGTGAATACAGTCCAATATGAGCAAAAAAACACCCCACAATTTGTAACTTTGCATAATTTATTATTTTTTTTTAAGCCAGAGCAAATGTTATGTTAATTATCGTAACAAAAGCGCATGTTCCGCTTATGTTTAATAATAACGGGCCGGATCCAGAACTGTGTCCGTCTTCCATAGACGGACGTAATTCAATGAACAATAGCTACTGCGCATGTGTAGTAGCTATTGTACGTAAAGACCGCATATTACGCAATCTACGTATAGAAGCGATACGCAGATTACGTACAATAGCTACTGCGCAGTAGCTATTGTTAACTGAATTACGTCCGTGTATGGAAGATGGACGTAGTTCTGGATCTACCCCAATATCTGTATTTTGATTTGTCTCTTTTAGGCTGAACTGGGAAAGTCCACACGGAAATGTTACGCTTTACCTGGACCGGACTTTATCTACGGACAAAGCAGTTTTCTGAAGGACGGAGGAGTGGCTGAAGGTACGAGCGGCCTCTGCAGGGTGGAGGCAAATAAAAAAAAATGTGCAGACCGAATTAGAGTCGAGATGACACAACTTTCTACCTTACATTGTTGAGCGGGGCTGGAACCACAATAGCATCATTTGGACTAAATAGTATCGTCAAGCCTCGCCCCCCCCTCATTTGCTGAACACAGGGCCGCCGGAAAAATGTGGTGCCCATGACACAGCCGCGGGGCCCCGCCCCTTATGTGCGATCGGACCTGCTTTAACAGCGGGCCGTTGCCCAGGGAAGTTGTTCTCTGGGTATTGACCTGCTTCTTGGCGGGCCCTCATCAGCTCTGGGGCCCCTGATAGCAGCCCTGGCTGAACAACAGCACTGATTAATGGAGGGGATAGGGGCAAGATGACACAATTTTCAGCACGAAGACCCGCTATTGGCCAAGTTTTAGAGGTGTGTGGTTTGCTGGCCTGAAGGTCTTTTTTCCGACAGTCCGAATGCCGGCAGCGTTCAGTGCGTTTTTCAGTTAGTTACCATGACAACTGTATAATCAAATATTGCAATGGCAACATATTCCTAGCCCCAACCCCTTACCAGGAATCGGGGAAGCCCAGCAGAAAGCATAGGTACCGGGAACAGTGGTTATCACAGGTACCCTGGGAAGAGTAAATGTCAGGTTAGCGAAATTCAAACTTTTGGCGGTGTTCCCGTATCAAAATAAACTCTCTTCTCTACTTGAATCCCATCTACACTGATACAGCCAGCTTTAGGCAGTCGGCCACAAGTCTCTTGTGGGAGGACTGCTTGAGCTTTATTCCAGTAGATTTACCAGGTACACTTTGAACTATGGATTTGTACCTTCCCCAAAACCATCCCATTCTGCCCCTTCGCTCAAAAGGTGCTTAGGCCGAGCGATCACCACAATGTGACACGTACTTGGGACCTCTACCTTTGATAATGCAGTGGATTGGGTAAATGCTGCTTTTACTCACACCACTGACAACCAGCCTCAAGTTTATTTTAGGACTACTAAGATCATTAGCATGGGGTAAGCTTCAGGTGCAGCATACGTCGGTCAGAATATTTCCCAATACTACCGGAGAGACAATGGAGCCGCCCGCCTCTGGGCGTTGCAAGTAATCTTTGGCTCTTAAGTATGAGCGACAGGCGGCTGCTATGGATCAGTAATGCAGGAACCTCAGGGGCTGTCTCTCTCAGTGCAGCTTCCAATCATTGCATCGGAAGCTGCAAGGGGAGGGACTAATACCCTGAGCTCCATGCATCCATGCAGGGATGGGGCCAGGGTTCACAGGGAGGCCAGGGTCATGGAGGGGGCCAACATTTATTTTGCCAGCGGGCAATTTCTATGAAGTTACATCAATGGCTGTATCTCCTGTGAATTGTGTATGATCGGTTCTTTCTTTCTTTCTATAATCAGCCATTGGTCACTGGAGGTCTGTGGAGTCCAAAGCTCACCAGAGGAAACTAGAGAGTGACTTTATCGCCCTCAACCGGGAGGCTGTGAAATCCGGACTGGTCACTGCCTCCGAGCAGCAAACCTTCCGCAACACCCACCAAATCTGGCGCCCCTTTAACGAAGGACGCGTTAAAAACCACGGCCTGCGCTTACCTCCTGGCATGACCTTTGGGATCTCCTCAAGGTAACAAATCTCAGTTCTGCTGATTTCCCTGTTTATAGCAAAAAAAAAAATAATAGTAATAAAACATTTTGTTTCCATGTGTAAATATAACTAAGCAGATGAATGAAATGGCATTGGAAATCCGCTTATTTGATCTTATAATCGGGAACAACTATTCTTAGTACTATTGTCCTTATTGCAGATAGCGCTCGCTTTATCATACCGTGTTTGAGATTGTTTTTTGCGCTGCGTTTTTAATTGTTTATAGAGTTAAGCTTGTACATCAGAGATGAATGCTTGGTGCTGATTGGATGGGGTCATGCAACCAGCATCATTAAAATCTCAGGTATTGCTGTGAAGCAGGGATTAATGACCCAATTCTGGTTTTATTTGAATCCCTTTATGTTCCACCCCCATGCATTCAGCAATGGAAGAGGACAGGATATCTACCAGGACCATTTGTAGGACCCATCAGTTGTACAAGGCCATACAGAGTGATGCGAGAACCAAGTATGGTTCTATATATTTAACGTCTTCTCTAAAGTTCCCTTTTGTATCCCACACTTAAGATGGCCGCACATTAGCACGATTATCGCTCACAGAAGGGAACGGTCCTCGATATCTCCGCCCACTCACCTTTCCTGTTGGGACCAGTCATCCTGGCTGAAGAGGGAGGGACTGCTGAGATTGACAGGAGGCGCTTACAGCTGATTGGCTGTGCATTGATCTTGGGAGCTTGAGCCCAATATATTTTAAGCAAGCCATACAATCAGATAATCGCACCAGGGCGTTCCTGGTCCGATTATTGGCCATTTGGGAAATCCATCGTTCAATGATTATTGGCCCTGTCACCCAATAATTGGATGATTATCCAATAAGCTCTGTAGTGTATGGCCATCTTTAGCCTCTGCTTAGCCTTTGCCCTGTTCCAATAGGTGCATAATTAAGTAAGTCAGTAAGTGCAGCCATCTTGTCATACCAATGAGTGCACAGTGCCCTCTACCTATCTGAAGATAATCACTGGTCCCATGTCTTGAGGTTCTACTATAAACTCTGGCTAAAAAATAAAACCATTTTTCTTGATTTATTTATTTTTAGTGGCACTTATAGAGTAAACATGTGTCCAGTTGTGACAACTTTAAGTGTATTTAGTCATCCCCAGCATGTTTCACATTCTGGGACACTGTACCTCACAAGGGCTTCTCACAGCCCAAATAAACTCCCACCAGGATCCCGTCCAACAAAGTGCTTGACTTCCCGTTATCTCTGCGGGTCCCCAAATCGTGTGCTGCCCATTAAAGATTAGTTCTGCGTCCTTGAGAGAGGATTATGGCACAAACTACAGCAAACACCTAACATTATGACCTTTTAAGTCCTGGCCTTGCATTTTAGCTAAGAGCTTATGAAGGGGGGCTCCTTATTTTAAGGGAACAAGTGATGGAACGAGTTTATAGCTGTAAAATGACAGTAGTTGAATCAACATGAAGTCTGGTGTGAGCAGCAAGGGGTTAGGACAAAATGGCGCCAATACCATCCAAACCATAGAAACAAGCGAGGAACTTCTCAGTACTTACGGAGTACCGGACGTATAACCTATATGTCCGGTGTTTAGCGATTTTTACTACTACGCATGCGTAGTCATTTTTTAAATGCAATCTACGTATCTTTTTCTTACGCAGATTGCGTAAATGCGGTATGAAAGCTTCTTAAGTAAGAATCAGGCCCTTTGATTTTATTATATGGATGAAACTAAATATTGTGTGGAAGTACTCAGTATTGCCACATTTTCCGCTGCCCAGTCACGTGATAACTTGCAGGACTCCATTTTCTTCTAGTGTTACTGGGTGCCCTACAGTGGGGACATATACTGGGGGCATGACTGGACTTTTTTATTACTACAATGGGGCAATTTTATCAACTTATCCTATTAGGTGAGTATACATTTTTCGGGATGCCGTTCCTAGTCCGAGCGACAGTATTTCGCCAGCTGAATGGCGGCTGTTTCATTGTTCGAACAGCCCCGAAAAGAGAAAATTGCTATTGGGAACAAGAACCTATCTCCCTGTTCCCAATAGCGAGAGGCTGCGGTGGTTGCGGCAGGTAGATTGGAGTTAGTCTGCGGCTGGCTTAAGGGGAAGGTTAGGGTTAGGCTGCGGGGGATATGGAGGCTTAGGGATAAAAAAGGGGATGGTAAGGGTTAGGCCGCAGGGCATGAAGAGTTAGAGCTGAAGAAGGGGAAGGTTAGAGTTAGACGGTGGAACATGAAGGGTTAGAGTTAGGCAGCAGGGCATGAATGGTTAGGCTGCGGGGCATGGAGGGTTTAGGACTGAAAAGGGGGAAGGTTAGGGTTAGGCTGCTGGAAACAGAGGGTTAGAATTAGGTAAGGGTGAAAGGTAAGGTTAGGTATAAACACTTAGGGCCGTATGCACAGATGCGTTTTCACGTGAACTTGCGTGCGTATTTTTAGGTATGCGCATGCGTAGTAACTTTATTTACGTAAGGTACGTAGAATATACGCACATAACTGCTTTAGGCACGGACATGTGAATCGCACTTGAGGAGGGGCGGGGTTGAAATACGGATCTGAAAAGTTACGTGAAAGAGGGTGGGGGGAGGTATTTAAATGAGCATTTGAGGGCGCGGTTAGATAGAATCGCTTCTATGGAGAATCACCTCTATGGAGGTGTAAGCCTACGATGGCACAGCCGTGAGAGGGGCGTGTCATGGGTGTCGGTGGGTGGCGGCTTGCTACGTGTGTGCGTATATTTGCAGACGTTGGAAAAAAACGCATCTCTGAATACGGCCCTCACTCTTTGCCACTGCAGAAGTCCCAGCACCGGCACTCTCTATAACAAAGACTGCCGGCATTTCCTTTTGTTCGTGCTGCGTTCAGATATTGGCTCCCGCTGTACCCTCCGAATCCTAGCTCTTGCTGCTCTGGTATTCGTACGCATGCGCAAAACACAAGACTGGGCGTCTTCTGATGCGAGCGCGTTTAAATGGCCCACTTGGATCTGGGCCAGTGTCACTGCTCCGCTCGCATGTACGGAGTTGAGATTCATGGTCCCTACCGTAAAACATTCATGCCGTCCCCTCAGCAATTGGGGATAGCAGAGAAGTCTGGATACATTGGGCCTGATCCAGACCTACACCCGCGAGCGTAGCGTATGATCGCCCGGGCGTATAAACTTTCACGCCCATGACACTCCCATTGATTGTACCGACTTACGGCGGCTGAACCCTACCCTAACTTTTTCAAGAGTCCGTGCGAATTTTCGTACCGATACGCGGGTCGTACGGGGCTTAGCACGCCCATACTGTACAATTTAAATGGCAATCCCCGCCTCTGTGTAGTAACGCGAGCGTCCGGACTATCGTCGTACAAAACGCACGCCGCTTGGGCGAAAAATACGCTGAAAATACGCTCGCTGTACGCTGATGTCCTTCGGACGACCGGAAGTTGCCATACTGCACATGCGCGGTGCGGTTTTTCTCTCGTTTTTACGCTCCCGACCGGCGTACGATCGCTTGCGGGCGTAGGTCTGGATCAGGCCCAATGTGCCAATATATAGGTCAAATAGGTTCACAGGAAAAAACATAGAATAAGTGTCAGATATTTTGCAGCCTGGACTCTAAAAAGTCTTAGGAGATTTTACCACAATGTTCAGTTTCAATGGAAAACGTTAGAAAGCTGCAAAGTGTCCAAAAAGGAAAAATATTTGCACCAAATGGAATATGGGTGCGGGTTTGAGAAGTCTCAGTATGGTATAGTCTTAATGATACTTAGGGTGGTCAAAGTACATAGACACTCACTAGTGGTTCTAGTGGTATGCGCATACCTAGGTAGCGTGATGTAGGAAAAAATGAGACTACCTGTGTAGTAATGTGCAGCATCAATAAGCTGTGGTCCTTCACGACTGGTCCTGGTCCTCTCGAACTCTATATTGGACTGGTGTGGTTTCCTCAGCTTCAGATCTGGACTGTAGTCCTTAATGGATGTGGAGTAGACTTGGGTGGGGAATCGTTCCTTCCCGTTGTTGTCAGTCCTGGTTCCCGTGGGTCCCAATAGGGACTGATGTGGATGTATCATTTTGTGTTTGTGTGGATACAGAGGATGTATGCCCGTACTGGAAGTACAATATGCGCACCCACGAAATGTGGGCGTTTCCCCACCAAATGTTGTCCAATTCAACGAAACAACAGACGTTCTGCTTGTTTATGAGTGGTCACAACATACCGTATCATAGGCTTTATATTTGGCATCTCCGAAACACCAGGTGTGGTCCAATGATCTGATGATTGACAGTTAACACGTCGCCACCCAAATGCCACCAGTGTTCACTGATTGGTAGTTTTCTACCAGACAGAGTCCTTACCGCGGAAGCTGTCTATTCGAATATTGTAATGGCGCTGTGTGCGTTCCACATAACTAGGATCCTAAACATAATCCTTATCCCTAAACATTAATAGGGGAAGCCCAGCAGACCGCACAGGTACCGGGATCTGGTACCAGGAACAGTAAATATCACCCCAAATCAATAATCCCGTTGGTTATTTATTTATTTTAAAATTGGGCCTGCCCCAGAAATCATGGATTATTCAGCCAATCATAGTTCTTCATTGTGCTCTTAGCTATGTCCAGATCTGTTGGGCATAGAAGGGGGCGGCCATTTTGTTATACGCTGTTATATGTTTATATAGTAACAGGTTTTTATATAGCACCAGCAGATTACGTGGCACATTACCAATCATTATAACATGACTGGGTGGATAAGAGGGCCCTGGCCACAAGCCTACACTCTATAGGACATTGCGGGATTGATACATAGGGGATATATATCACACGATCGAGCAGCCAGGGTGTATGGTAGCAGTGCTCAGTGCTCTGTATGATCAGTCACACAGCAGTGTTACTACCAGGACTGAGGGGATATTACTATGGAGAGAGACAGGGTGTATGGTAACAGTCTTAATGGACGAGGAAGGTTATTCAAGAGAATGGGTGCAGCCCGGGAGAAGTCCTGTAACCAGTAATCAGAGACATTTGATTAGTGTAGAGGAGAGCTGTGTGTCCTGTGACGATCTGAGAGAGGGAGCTGGGATATATCTTGAGATGACTGAGGATATGTATGCGGGTGCAGTCTTATTGATGGTTTGTAGGTCACTACAGATCCATTAAAAATAATGGCTAGTATAATATGTTCCTAATTAAGATCATATCCTTAGATATCTGCTGTAATGATGGAAACATTGCACTTGTTTTTCTCCAGCCACCGTGTGGTTAACAAGCCAAGAAATCCGTTCTAATGCTGACAAGGCCGGCAAAATGCCTTAAGATTAAAAGATAAGACGCCGTCTTGTGTGTGTTTCGGCTCCTCGCAAATGGGGTTTGCATATGCAAATTGAATGGATTTTAAAATGGTATTTAATGACAATTTTCATAGCAGACATTAACATTAATTGCAGCCAAATGAAAATGTTACATTACTTTGCTGTTAGATGCAAACAGCCCGGCCATAAAGCTTTATCATGATCAGACTTGCGCCTCTCCGATGTGACAGCCCAGTGCTGCAAATTGCAGGCAAAGAGGCCTTTTATGGATCAAAAATATCCCCCGAGCAGACCCAAATCAGCATCAATTTTGCTTTATTTCTTCGTAAATGGAGGTTAAATGGCTACAAGAGAGAGCTGGCTGGGCCTCGGCTTTAGTGCTAAGTGTTAGGTCTTGAAATAAAACATACTTAAGCCTGACGGTCAGCCTCCCCCCCCAGAATAATGCTGATGTAAACTAGTTAAAGAGAAATGGTGCTCGTAAAACACAGAATAAACATGTGATTGTCTCCAAAAGGGAGGCACGGCATTTTCTAAATAATGTCTACTCTGTCTGATCTCTGCTGCTTTTCACGTGGATTCCAGTTGCCATATCGGCAATCGGTATTTCAACAGTGATAAAGATGATACCATAATGCCGGGTGTATTACTGCCGATAGGATATGAATGTAGAAAAATGTTATGTCTTCATGGGTACATCTCCGAGAGTTCTAAGGTCGACGTGGTGACCGTTCAAGAATGTGGCTTACTGCTACGATGGTGTTTAGGCAGGGTTGCTGACTATTGAAAGCTTCCCTCCGGGAGAACCCGGAGGGAAGCCATAGATGAAGATGAGGGGTGGGGCTTAATAACACAATTTGCATAAAGCGTGTCATTAAGCCCCACCCCCTGTCAATCACTCGTGTGATCTCTGGCGTTAAAGGGGATGTACGGGGCTGGATGACATCATCAAGTTCCGCCCATCCCTATTAACGCTAGGGATTACACTTGTGATTGTTAGAGTGTCTGGGTTTGCGGGAGATTTGCGGCTCTCCCGGGATACTGGGACAATGACCTAAATTTCGGCAACCCTGTGTTTATGGTTGATGGTGTTGGTCTGGCCAATTTGTGGCTCTCCAGGTATTGCAAAACTATGAATCCCAGCATGCTTTAACTGCATAGACCTAGCTTATACCTGACAAAGCATTCTGGTTTTTGTAGTTTCACAACACTTAGAGAGCCATCGGTTGGCCAGGCCTGGAAATCAACCTACTGCTCTGAAACAACATCTCCCAGCATGCCCTGGCTGTCAGGGGCTAGTAGTGCATGCTCTTATCAGCCAGAGAGCCACTAGTTGCCTATCTCTTCTGGCTGTGTACAATGAGACTTGTAGTTCCCAGCTGCTTGCCTGCTCTCTGTTATGAAGGCCCTGTATCACTAAGGGCCGTTAGTAAAAGGCTGCCAGTCTCAGGTGCCAATCAATATTCTGCACCATTATGTGACATCAATATGTGAAGAAGTAAAGGCTGTCAGTCATCTCCCTGCATTCCGAATGCAATTTCAGTACACAGAGAATGACTGACAGCTTTACCTTGTACATCGACGGCTGAGAAGCCTCATTGCAGGTGAGGTGTCTTGTGTCTCTGCAGTGGCGTGGTGGGTGGCATGTCCAGGACTACAGAAGGCTGGGATTACAGCGGGCATCATTTCCACATGTGGGACATTGTCCTGTCCTTCTCTGCTGTTTGTCACTGCTTCTGTAGCTATAAATTAGTGGAATAATATATTCTAGGAAATACAAAGGTTCATCAGTGCAGAAGGTGGTGACAAAGCCTATAATAATTACTTTTGGGGGCATATTCAGAACCTTTTTTATGTACACAAGTCCCTAGACCACTCTGTTCTTTACGTGTGTGCTCCGTCCGTTCGATTCTTGATAACCGCGTCTCCATGCGTTCATTTGAATGCCTCCCCCCACCCACTTTTCCTGTGCGTCGGATTCCCACACGTATGTCCCCAAGTGCAATTCACATGTATGTCCGTTAGGTACTTACTAGCGTATAGTTTACGTAAAGAACCCCTTACACAACTACCCTCGGAAACGGATCTCTGAATACGACCTTTGGTATCTGCCCCCTCTTTTTTTTTTTTTGTCAAAAATGAATAGTTCCACAGGACCGTGTCCTGATGATGTAGCGGATTTTGAGCATACGGAGGTGTAGCGGATTTTGAGCACACGGAGGGCTTCCGTTTTATTTCCCCCTCCTAACTCCCCCCTCATGTACCCCAGGGTTGACGACTTTTTATTTTTCCCCTCTGGGAGATCTCGGCACGAGGGAGGGGCTTAATGACACCATTTATGCAAACCGTGTCATTAAGCCACGCCCTCCTGCCCAGCCCACCACTACTGCAATCCCTAGTGTTCCTTGGGGGTGTCTTAATGATTGAAATTACGTCATCAAGTTCCGCCCAACCCCTAGTAACACTAGTGGTTGCTGTAATGAGGGATTTGGGGAGAATTGCCTAAATTTCAGGAGTCTCTTGGATATTCCAGGATTTTCGGCAACCCTGCATGACCCTACCTGCATAACCCTACCTTATATTGCTAAACTCAGCCTTTACTATATGATTTAAATAGGAAGCCCCTCACGCTGTACATATAAAGTACACCCAGAGGTATCCCACGCCCCACAATAACACTATCTGTACATCCAGCTTTCTGGATAGCCACTAATATTGACACTGGCCTCTCCGGTAGAGACATGCAGACCGTGCATCCATGACAGCCACAAAGATGGGGGCAGCCATACCTGTCCTTAGTGCTCCGGCTTCCCCCAAAACCCTATTTCACCTCTGCACTTCATATTAATAAATGAATTGGCTTCCAGTGACACAAGTCTATGGGTGCCCATGTGCAGGGCCGACATAAGGGCGAGGAAGGAGGGCTGCCGGGACTTTTACCCCAGGCCTGGAGAGAGAGGGCGCCCCGAATCACCTCTGCTCTCCAGCGGGATGTATCGACGATAGGAAACAGATGAGTCCCTGTCACCGGTCTCCTACCGCCAATACCTGAGCTCTGTGTTTCTGGTAGCGGCCCTGCCCATGTGGCACGGAACGTCATTGGGGGCTGGATATTATATGGGTCCTGTATAAATGTCTGTTAATAGTCGTGTCTTCCACAGTTCCCTGTGTTCCCTAAGCTGTAGGAGTTTTGCTGCATCCGCTGGGGACTATTCCATGCCTCCAGCACACTTTTATTGTAATCCCCCAGACTTAATCCTGACTGAGCAAAGTCTGATCATTATCTCGGATAGTGATAATAAGTAGCCAGATAGACTCAGTGAGCTGTAGAATCAGACAGCTTGTTATTACATTGATATTAATAAGTTGATACTAAAACTTACAAGGGATAAAACCTGATAGACATTATAGTAATAATATCAGAATTAATCCCCGTAAATGTGACTGTGAAGAGAATACTAAGTAGTTCTGGCCTATTTTTGGATACAAAACCTTATATCCCATCTGTCCATCTTCTAGAAGAACTGGGGACATTTACCGTACACCAGTGCTCCCCCTGTCTACTCTCCTAGGTCTTTCGAATAACTTTATTGATCAGTTTGTTTGTTTTAACAGTTTACAAAAATAAATAGAGTTCACTGTTTTAAACTAATTTTGAAATATTAAAACTGCTTTTGGTTATTATAGATTTTGTATAAATAGATAGAAAGCATCCAGTAAGAACTTATTGGATTGAGTATGGTGTAAATGATCATGCTAACAATTAGCGTGGCTTATTGTCTAATCCAATTAGGCGGGAAAGATCATGCACCGCTACTTTTGGCTATTTGATTATTTTAAGCATTTATTTTGCCATAATCCCTCATTATTCTCAAGTTTTCCCAAGTAAGTACTGCTTAACTTACTCATTAAAGCATTTAATAACTGTTGCTCTCATTGGGGTAGATCCAGACCTAAGCGCTTGTTACGTTTCTTCGCGTAACGTATTTACTATACACTCCCCTCACTCGTATGTACTTTGGCTGTTTTTTGCTTGCCGAACCCTGCTTTAACTTTACACAGCGTAAGTACTGACGTACGTAACTGCATAAGCACACCCAGACTGCTGGATTTAATACCTCACCCCGCCTCCGAAACGTAATTTTGGGTGTCGTATGGATGTCACGCCACTTCGCTTGTAGTTACGCTGTTGATACGAGACTGGCACGTACGTGGCGCAACATCTGGCGCACACATGCGCAGTAAATACTAATGGGCGATTTTACGTCAGCGGCTAGCGTAACATCGCTCGCCTACATAGTTTAGGATCTGGTCCAATGGGTCTGATCCAGACCTACGCCGATGCGCTGTGCTTACTAAAACACAGCGTATCGGCATTCACTTACCCCGACACTCCCCCTGTGCGAGTGTATTTTCCCTTGCTTACGCCGGCTGAAGGATTTAGGGTTGGGAATCTCCCGGAGTATCCGGGAGACTCCCAAAACTCGGGTATAGCTCCCGCAGGGGACTTGGGTTTCATGCAAAACACAGCTTCTAGTCCCACCCCCCAGCCTAGCAACACTGCCATTCATAGTGTTACTAGACAGTGGGCGGGACCTGATGGCACAACTAGTGTAGTGAAGCCCCACCCCCACCCCTAGTAATACTATGAAAGCGGCCATTGATGGACAAGGGGCGGGGCTTCAGGACACCATTTGCATAATTTGTATTATTAAGCCAGGCCCTGTACTGGCCTCTATCTCTTCCTGGAGAGAAGAACCAGCAACCCTGGTTTATTCATTTATATAACCGGTTTTTGTATAGCGCCATCAGGTTACGTAGCGCTCTGCATTTTTAACAGTCATTATAACAAGACTGGGTAGTAACAGACAGACAGGGTGGGTTAGAGGACCATGCCCACAAGCCTACACTCTATAGGACATTGGGGATTGATACAGTGTCACACAGCAGTGTTAATAGCAGGACAGAGGGGAATTTTAGCATACCCTCCAACATGACCCATTCCATTAGGTAAAAAATACTTTGCTCCTCAGTTTCCAACTGTCAGTTACTATGGTAACCACCTGTGTTGAAGAGGCAAATAGTTTTTTAAATATCAGTTAATTCATTTAAACCAGGTGAGTGACAGTTGGAAGCTCAGGAGCGGATTAATTTGTACCTAATGGAATGGGTCATGCTGGAGGGTCTGTTTTAGTATGGAGAGAAAGTGTCCTCACTGACACATGCGGTAAGGGCCGCTATCATGGGAGCCCTTCTGGGACTTTTGTCCTAGGCCTGGAAAGAGAGGAGGGCTCTTGGGAGTCTTGGGGAAGGTACGTGAATGTGGTTAATCTGTACGAGGGTCTTAATTTCAAAAGGCCATCGTACTATAGCCGAATGCAGATTCGCTTTCACTTTCCTATTACATTCTAGAAAGTGTCAGTTAGAATCTGATTAGTTGCTATGGGAAACATCTCCCCTTTTCCTTTCCTGCAGCTTAGTAAATTTGGGCCCTGGAGTCACGAAGTGTCATCTGCCCGAAAGACAAGTCGTTTTACCCAACCATACCCTTAACCCTTTCCAAACCCTAAGCCTGTTTCTTACAGCCTAATCCTAACCTTACCCTTCTATAACCCTAACCCTTTGTGCCCCGCAGCCTAATACTAACCCTCCATGCCCGCGAAGCCTAACCCTCCATGCCCCACAGCCTAACCCTAACCCTCCATGCCCCACAGCTTAACCCTAACTCTCCCCTCCCCATAGCCTAACTATAACCCTCCATGCCTCACAGCCTGACCCTTTATGCCCTGTAGCCTAACCCTTCTCCATAGTCCAACCCTAACCTTTCCCTTCTTCGGCCCTAAGCCTAACTGTCCATGCCCCACAATCTAATCCCAACCTTTTACCTGCCACAGCCTGACTGTCGAAACCGCTGCAGCCTCTAGCTATTGGGAACGGGGGAATAGGTTCCTCTTCCAGATTGCAAATTTCCATTTTGAAAGCTTTTCGACCAATGATACAGCTCATTCAGCTGGGCGCGGGGAGGTATTTAAATGATACAGTAACGGCTTCCTTACACACTTATGATCCTCCATTACCAGCCACCACCATTTTACATGTGACGGGTGTGTACAACTTAAGGCAGGGTCCAGGGTACGGAAGTAAACTACACTCTTAGGTACGTAACATAGGATCCCACTTGTGCAATTTCGTTTCCGCTGCGGAGGATTTACAAGCGCTGCTAGTACTTTATTCTGGATCCAGATCTCTGTTCGGTGCAGGTTCAGAGCTGCCATCAGAAATTGTGGGGCCTGGGACACAGCCACGGGGCCCCGCCCCCTATGTAATCACTGGTGCGCAGGGAAGCTCTTCTCTGAAAAGTAGATGTGGAATCCCGCACCAGTGTAACATATACATCTAAATTCATCAGCGTGTACCCTAAATCAGTTTATGCAGGGTGGGTGCTACTCCCTGGTAATTAATTATAATCAAAGAAAAAAACCAAGAAATTCCCCTTCGTATGGGAACTTATAAAGACCAGATAATGGAGTGCACACCATGTCACAAAAGCATTTAAAATCTCATGTTTATTATTGCAGTGTCATATTTCCAAGACCTGCTGTTTCTAAAAAACCATTTTTCCACATTTTACATTTTACAAACAAACATACGGAATAGCATGCTACAAACAAGTTAAAAAAGTTTTCCACTTCAACTCCAGAGGGTATTTTGGTATATTAATCAGCCTATTGGCTAGTTAGTACATCTGTCCCTAGCTAACCAAAAAACAAATCAAAGAAAATAAGAAAACCATCTCACGATGGCACTTCACCCACTTAAGGGCTTCTTACTCACCCTACCTCTAGCCAGGTTGATAGAACATCAAAATCAGTGTAGCAGGTTAGGGGGTAGATACATAACCAGTATAAAGCCTCTGGAGGAGTGGAAAGAAACACACCAACACGTGTTTCGCACAGGTTGCTTCGTCAGGGTGTATTTCCTGTGGTCTGGAAACGTCTTTATATAATGCTCAGTGATTGGATAATATATTGCAGGTGAATAGAGAGGAACTTCCCCTGCATTCATTTACTTGCATGAAAAACTGCCCGTCAGGAGATGGGCAGGACAACAAACCACGTGTGCTTCACGTCATTGTTGACGCCCCTTCATTCAATTCTGGTCCGTACATACCACTCATCCCTCAGGTGAGTGAAGGAGGTTCGTCGCTAGGGAGGAGGAACACCAGACCATGTGTTCTGCACGTCATTAGTCACGCCCCTTTGTTTACTTCTGTGTGTCTACTCGCATCCACCGCATCAGAGTAATGGAAATCGCGTCTTTGTTTACTTCTGTGTATCTACTCGCATCCACCGCATCAGAGTAATGAAAGTCGCGTCTTACTTGTGTCGCCATACATTTCTCTTTTAAATAAAGAAAAAAAGTAGCTTGGGGGTCCCCAATCCGGACTGGATGGGTGTGGGGCTCTGGTCCAAATAGCTGATTTTCGATTCGGCCATCCCTCTCCAGCTCAAGGAGGCATTGCAACGGATCCATGGACGGAGCACTGAGCTTTCGGTGCTCCGAAACGTGTAAAAAACTACTACTTCTCCTTATTCTTACCCTATCCCTCCCCTCAAACTACCCTAACCCTAATCCTCCTTCGTGGCAGCCTGACCCTAACCCTCCCTAACTTTCAGACTGACCCTAACCCTCCCTCCCCTGCAGCCTGACCCTAACCCTGCAGAAAGACTTTACTCTACTGTCCCCTCGGACCGGCAAGTAACTTTCGAATATCCCTTTTTTCGGAAGCCACGCTTTTGGAGATTGCAACCGGGACTGGATGTCACCTGGAGGAAGGGGGGGTCTTCAATATGTGTAGACAAGTGTGTGCTGCCTTGCAGCTCACCAGCATTTTTATGTGTCCCCTCTTAAGCCGGCCATACACTGAAGCAATTATCTGCCCGATGATCCAATTATCGGGTGATCGGATAAATAATGGCTCTAGTGGACGAGATCAACACGCCAAAAAATCTCTGGTACGATTATTTGTTTTTTTGGCATGTTTGATTTAAATCAGGGATTAGCACCCGATAATTTAAAGGAGCCAATCCGCGTACTGAATGGCTCCCTATTCTTTAAGTGCCTCCCTCTTCTGCTAGGATTATCGGTCTCAGCAGGAGAGGTGTATGGTGCCGATAATGGGACATTTCCCTGGCGGGATATCGTCTGGGAGCAGCGAGATCTGTTTGGGGAACATCCAGTCTGAAGGCCGTATAAGGCCCACAAAATCATTTGGGCTGGCCCTCCACAGACGGGACTCGGGGCTGCATCGCACGGCAGGGTCCTGCAGACTCCAGATTACGATCTGCTCCCCAGTGGCAGCTGGGACCCTGAAAATCTCCATATTCCTAAATCCTGATCAGGAAGCTCTCACCGGGAAGCCACCTGCGTGTGGTAGCAGCTGGATCTCTGAGCCACCGCCGCCATTTTCTTCCAAAGCTCCCATCTTTAAGTTGATAATATTGTATGGCCCGCGAATGATGTTATAACTATGCAAATGACCCTTGGCAGAATAAAGGTTCCCCACCCCTGATTTAGAGAATACCCGTCACCTACAGACAATTGTGCATTACGTGGACCTCTATGCAGTCCCTAAAAGTGTCCCTAAATTCAAGAAACAAGAATCCTGGTCTTTAGACAACAGGCAAAGGGCGAGATCCAGAGCTCAGCACTCATACATAGAGCGGTGAGCGCTTTTTTTAAGCTGTCAACCTCTGACAGGTTCTTTCACGCGGACTGTCCTGTTCAGCCCCGCCTCCCAATACCATGTGGCTCCGCCCCCAACCAACCATCCACCCATCGGGCCCTGCCTCTGTGCTATGGAGCCCAAGGCTGTCACGTTTTGCCCCTAAAGGTAGGGTATGCCTGTTGGAAGTCTGTCCATGCGTAGGGGGATTGCATGGATTTTAAGATTTGGGATCGGGTCAAGATATAAGACTGGATGACCGTGGCTGCCGCAGCTTGGGAGGTTCTGCTATCGGGTTGCTGTGTGATCCTTATTTGCATAAGTGCAAGGGGAGAACACACCCCTTGCAGTTTATGCAACCAGGACCTTACCTTAACATTGACCATGAAAAAATGGGTCTGGTGCGTAAATGAGGATTGGACACAAGGGCTAATGTCTGGATCCGTTCCCTGATCTCTGTATCCAGCCCTGCATTAGTAAACCCTCTGTGGCATCATGACCTGTTCTTGGAGAGCAGTTGGTTAGCAGGTCTACCAGTGAATGCACCGTCATTTACTTGGCTTGGTTTCAGGGTCTGCCCTAGAGGGTGTGACAAGGGGATATTCGGGTGGGCCATTCTGCTGGGGTGCCATAACGGTGGTGTAATTGGTAAAGAACGCTCCATAGGTTGGAAGAAAGGGCCTCTGATTCGTCTGACTCGGGCCAGTTTGATCTTCATTAAGCACCATCTGAGATTCCCAGTCTCGCGTGTGACAGCCCCAGCCACCGCATCTTGTAGTGACTAATTGAAGGCAACACAGGGAAAAGACAGATAAATTACTAGTGACCTTTTTTACACAGATTTAGTAACATAACTAAACGAGTCTCCCTTCTCTGCCATTAAGCTTCTCTTATGCATAAACCTGAAACAATTAAAACAGGAGAAAAAACACACACACACACACACACCCCCAAACAAGGCCCAGTGGCTCTTCTCACTAATTAGCTGCAGAAGCTGCTTTGAATATGGATAAGTGCTGCTCTTACTTCCTCTGTCTCTGTCTTTGTTGGAGCAGACACATCCTCCAGCCAAGAGGGAACAATTAAAGGAATGGGACAGGCAGGTGGGTGATGGAGCCTCTACCTGAACTAAAATAATAATCGACCTGTAGATTTCCTGCTGTGGTAACCATGGATAGGACAATAGCCGGACAGATAGCAGGTGTCTTCATTGTTGGGATGATTGGAGGACTGAAATCTGGAGTTGTAGAGACCCCATAGATGTCCGCTACCCAGAGAAGCTCAAAAGAAAGTCTCTTCTTATATTTCAACAGATCCTGATGCTAAACGCAAAGGGTGCAATTATTTTGGCAGGAAAGTATTGTCGGCTTTAGTTTTACCACGAAATGAAATCTGGCCGCACATAGTCTGTTACTGGTTGATCATCCTGTGTCCTGACCATAAATTGTTTGGGATTAAGGCCCGTGTTCAGCGTACCGGATGTATAACATATACGTCCGTTGTTTAGCGATTTTTAGTACTGCGCATGCGTAGTAATTTTTTTACGTAATCTACGTAATCTTTCAGACCGCATTTACACAATCCACGTAAGAAAAAGACACGTAGATTACGTTAAAAAATTGTTACGCATGCGCAGTAGTAAAAATCGCAAAGCACCAGACATATATGTTATAAATCCAGTACGCTGAACACGGGCCTAACTACTTAAAAAAACAGGACTGCTCATTCATTTTTTTTTTCATTCTTTTTTTTATTTTTTTTATGTATTTTTTTTGTATTTTGACAAGGTTTCACAACATAAAGAGGGCCTGTGGTTTATAATAAAATATAAGACGTTTACCAAACAGTGTGGTGTTAATCAGAACTAGCAACCACAGGCCACGTACACTTAAGTAGAAAAGGCAAATGGCATGAAAACTAGAATACTCCTCTTATGGGGTGGAAAGACAGACAAGTAGGGGAGTGGAGGGGGGGGGGGGTTTAGGGGGGG
>WWET01000490.1:663007-677148 GCA_011038615.1 Limnodynastes dumerilii
TTAGGTGGGGTATAATAGAGAAGTAGTTTTGCTGAGGTTGGGTAGAATGCAAGAGTGAGGCAACTAATTGACCTTCATGTGTATATCTCGCTTACTATCTGGAGGTAGTCTGGCGTCAGCCTAGATTCCAGCCAACAGAACCAGGTGGCTGCGTATGTTGGGTATTTTTCAGGAGTGGACATGAGAAGGTCATGCATGCATTTGTACCAGTCAATTCTTGTAAATCATTCTTTTACATTTGACTTGGGGGCACCTCGGATTCCCAGGTAATAACGCAAATAGACTTACGCAAGCCGCATGTGTGCTCAAAAGGATCTCATGGCAAAACCCTACAACGGAGGAGCATGCAAATAAGGCAACGGGGGAGGCGATAACCAGATTCGCATGGATTTGCGTTCATACGGACGTGGATCCGTGTGGTAAAGTTAAGGTTGGGTTATGGATACTCCGCACACCAGAGGGGAGGGGGAGTTCACTCCTCTCTTCTGTGCATAGTTACAGAACCCCAACGTAAGGAAAGTGTTTGGGGGTCTTAATCCGGCTCCTTGACAACATTAGTAAGACAATAAGGGTGACTCCAGCGTTTGCTGGTGTAGTCTATGGCAGGGCCTGATTTTTATAACACGATAACGGTTCAATAGCCCCTTTGTTCCCCAGGATGGGTAGCAGTGCATTCTGATTGGATAGCCACACATGCGGCCACGATCCAATCCAAATGCACAGAACATTGTGTTTCCTACTTACTATGCCATGTGTGTTCACAGCGCTCCAAGAGAATGGATGCAAGTCACCATCGTCCTGGGTGCCTTATATCTAAAGAACAATGCTGCCCCCCCCCAAACCCATTATAAACAGCTAGAGACACCTTTAATCCAAATGGACTGGATCTAGACTTGATAAAGAGGGGGGGGCGTTTTCCATTCATTAGGATTAATTCTAAAAGCGCATGTGCAAGCACCACAATAAAATGGATCTGGACCCAGCGTTCCATCCTGGGCGCTTTTTTCCGTCCCGTGGTTGGTGGGACGCGTTTAACCCTATGTTATCCGCTGGCATATCTACGTAAATAGGAAATAATATTTAAATAAAATACTATGAATATATTCCATAAAAAATCGCTTCAGCATTCGTGAAATCTGGCCTGCGGTGTCACAAAGACCCCTGTAATCAAACTAGAAAGAGCATATACAGGGAATTTGTACAGTGCAAAAAAAAAACCCCATCCACTTGGGTCCATCATGTCAAACTACAGCTTTAATTATGTAACTTTGTAGGGTCTGCCAGCAGATTCAGCACAGGTGACCAAACGTCTTTAAACCCCGTGTCATAATCCTCTGGGGGGACAGAATGTGCTGTATATCCCCCCCTCCTTGCGTGCATATATAGATATTTTAATGCTATTTTAACAAAATAGCTGTCTAGAATGGAATGCTTATCAAGAGCTAAATAAGGCCTGCGAAATGCACTGAATCACACTGAAAAGGCCTCAGCGCTGTCATTGATTTCCTCGGAAGAAAAAAATTGCCTCTGGCTACTGAACCGAATTAGTAGTCACTGATGACCAATTATTTTTGCCCACAGTGAACGGAGAGGCATACTAAGAATCCAGTTTGTCAGACCCAAGGCTTGTTTCTCAAACACCTTTCAAGGAGCCGTGTATCTATCCTCCCTCTGAAGCCTCTGATGGCTCCCTTCCTCTCCGTAACTTTCTGTGTTTCTCAGAAAGTTTTAATGAGCTGGCGGATATGATGATGACCTGCCATAAATGGCGCCCTTCTATTCTCGGCGGGGTTTTATTTGGCAAGGAGGCTAGCGAACACACAAATCCGAAGTGTCAGCTCTCATGAACACGTGCCCAGACGCTCGTAAGGAAGGTGTCAGTTTAATGTGTTCTCGGATTATAATTTCCTACTTTATGGTGGTCCTCTGGTGCCTTTGCCTTCCCACAAGCTCCACATGGATAATATCCATGATTTGGCTTTTATGTTCCTAGAAACGGCTTAACCCTTCTGCTGCCACCAGGGGGCACCTGTCCTGCTTGATCTCTGTCGGATTAGTCTGCGCAGCTGACTCCGTAAGGGTTAAGCCTCCCCAAAGACTTTGTACACATGAGGTCCAGGGGGTGTGGGTCCCCGCTTAGAACGGCCTTATTTCGATTGGGCCGTTTCCTCCCAGCCAGTTTCGAATTGGCTGAGGTTTCGACTGCATATTTCTCGATGAGGCATAACAATCGATCCACGGAACACCGAACCTGCAGCCTGACCCTAACTTTCCCCTCTCATTACCCTAACCTTCCCTTCCCTGCAGCCTGACCCTAACCCTCCCCTCTCATTACCCTAACCTTCCCTTCCCTGCAGCCTGACCCTAACCCTCCCCTCTCATTACCCTAACGTTCCCTTCCCTGCAGCCTGACTCTAATTCTCTGTTCCCTGCAGCCTGACCCTAACCCTCCTTCCTCTGCAGCCTGACCCTAACCCTCCTTCCCCTGCAGCCTGGCCTTAACCCTTTCTTTCCCGCACCTTGGAGAGGTTACTCGTCTTTCCCTGCGGCAGCGGCGGGATTGCGGCGGCGGAATAGTGGCATCGGCGGAGTTTCCGAATTAGAAAAGGTGAATCGACATACTCGCCCGTTCTGAAAAAATAAATTATAATGTGGGTGGTATTTGAAATAGGGACATCCGAAAAGGTACCTTTCACATCAACACCAAAAACCCGGGTTTCAGCCGGGATCCATGTTTTTGGCCAAAATGTGAAAGGGGTATTACACACATTTGCAAATATATGATAAGCCACCAGCCACTGTCAAGGCCCATCTGCTAAGGTGCTGCTAACTGTAAACAGTGAGTCCCTAAATTAGGTCATGGCGCTATGTCCACTGTATACTAATAAAATCAGTTTATTATGTCCCAGGACCTGATTCAGAGATTGAACATAAGAGAGGAAAGTGACTCCTGGGCTAAACCATGGTGATTGCAGGGGAATCCTATTTCATCTGCTGCAAACAGTATTAGAGTTGAGAGGTGATGTTTCCTATCCCAAGTCTAAATAACAGTGTGATAGTAAAGCTGGTCAGACATCCAAAAAGGAACTTTCGGATGTCCCTATTTCAGAAATCAGATTTTCTAAGTCTGGACTGCAACCGAGGTCCAGGCCATAGCAACAGTAAACAAATCTATCCAATCGGGTGTGTTAGGTGAGATCGCTCACGTCACCACTTACCGGGGTCAGAAAAATCCTTCTCTTTTCATTAGACCCGGTACCTTTCACATCAACACCTAAAACCCGGGTTTCAGTCGGGATCCATGTTTTTGGCCAAAATGTGAAAGGGGTATTACACACATTTGCAAATATATAATAAGCCACCAGCCACTGTCAAGGCCCATCTGCTAAGGTGCTGCTAACTGTAAATGGCGAGTCCCTAAATTAGGTCATGGCGCTATGTCCACTGTATACTAATAAAATCAGTTTAATACATTATGTCCCAGGACCTGATTCAGAGATTGAGCATAAGAGAGGAAAGTTACTCCTGGGCTAAACCATGGTGATTGTAGGGGAGTCATATTTCATCTGCTGCAAACAGTATTAGAGATGAGAGGTGATGTTTCCTATCCCAAGTCTAAATAACAGTGTGATAGTAACGCTGGTCAGTATCTGTGTGCAGTAAGCAATTCACAGCTATATCCCTGCATGCAAAGAATACAATTACCTTGACTCCCCCTGAAATCAACATGGTTTTGCCCAGGAGTGACTTTCTTCTCTTATTTTTAAGCTCCTCCTTAAGTCTAAATCAGGTCCCCAGAATAGGGGCTATTTACTGCAACACTTCTTTCAGTGCACCTGTAGCAATCCACAATGAAGCAATCCAGATAAAGGAAGAAGAGCTGTCGATGCAGTCTATGGTCATCTCTGTGTTTATTGAAAAATGTGAGGTCAAATTTGGGGGATCCTGGTTGAGTTGCAGAAGGGGGTTTCTTCCGTACTTCACTTGCGATGCATTTATAAATGTACTTGGTGGACTGTGGAGGTGTGTTCACTGTCAGCGACTTTGATGTTGTTTTTATTTTATTATCTGCTTGCTAAAATAAGAACTAGAGATTGCTTCAATTTTGATCTGGTTCAAAAGTCAATCAAATTGAGTAATGTGTGCACAGTTTTTAATCGCCAGTATATCTGTACAAGGTACGCATGGTGGCTGGGAATAAGCATTTAATACAGTAAGTATCCGCGATGCTCCTGAAATTCAGGCAGTTCTACCTGGTAAGGAAGGGACAGCCGGCAAATCTCCCACAGAGGGCTTGAGGCCCGTGGTGTCATGCAAACCATGACCTCAAGTCCCGCCCCCCTGCCTAGTAACTCTGCTATTCTTATTGTGACTAGGGGCAGGGTGGGACTGATGATGCAAATTGCATAATCAAGCCCCGCCCCTATTCATAGTAATACAAATAAAAAGGGCATTGATGGTAAGGGACAGGGCGGGGTTTGCATAAATTGTGTCATTAAGCCCCGCCTCCTTATAGGCACCTATGGCTTTAAACATAAAAAAAATAAAATAAAAATAACTAGAAAATAAAACGTCCCAGCATGCTTTTCAAGTGATCAGCTATGGCTATGCTGGGATTTGTACAGCGGTTTCAACACCTGCAAAGCCAAAGGTTACCTATGTCTACACCGATAATCACACTGCTCAGCATCCCTGAGCGATCTGACCACCAATGGGGATGGTCGTTTTCGGATGGGTGAAGATCAGTGAGAAGTTCTCTGATTTTCTGGTAGTGTGTGTCCACTATGCAATGTCTTTGACTATCGCAGCGTTAGGTCAGTCACCAGGGCATAGTTGCCAACTCTTCCTGCAGTATTTGGTAATCTGCCTGATGCTGATTCAGTTCCAGAAGTCATTGCGCCATAGCTCCCAGCTGTCCCGATTCAAGCGGACAGTCCCGATTTTGGGTGACTGTCCCGACTGTCTTCCACTTTGTACGGATAATGGATCACACTGGGCATAGTTGCCAAAACCAAGGGGGGTTAATTATTATTATTATTATTCAGCTGCAGTGTCACCTACTTTTATCTCTTCTATAAAGATGAAGAAGTCAGCGGATCTTATTCACAGTCTCCACAATTATACTATAGGTATTTATTCCCTAACAATATAACAATCAAATACTGATGCTGACATTTTTTTTTTGAGAAATCCTTTTCCTGCCAGTGCTGGACACACCCATGGGTGGAGCTGTTAACAGGACACACCCCTCTTTGGTACAGGACACACCCCTTTTGTGGCACAGGACACTCCCCACTTTGGTACAAGATACACCCCTTTTGTGGCACAGTACACACCCCTCTTTGGTACAGGACACACCCCTTTGAGGGCAGCAATTTGATATCGCAATCTCCTTGATACTTATTTGCAATCATTCCCCAGGGATATTGCACAGTGTGTGGCCATCCCAATAGACACCTACTTAGTGTTCCTTTGTTGCCATTGGTTTTTGGACAGGCTGCACTCTAATGACTATTGGGTAAGGCCCCAATATTGGTGGCCCCCACTGTAGACTGGTGACACTTTAAAAGTCTCTGGTTGGCTGAGCATAATGTCAAATGTCTTTAAGCAACAGCTAACAATAGGAGGTAGCACAAAACATACCAGCTGATCCAGGAGGACTGACAGCTGGTTACCAGCCCCTGATTTACTAGCAGCAGTGACTGTAACCACTACACCACGCAGTGTTGGCACTGGGCATTCATTGACAAAGATGTCTCATCTGATCCGCAGCAAGCCTCTGGGGTGGGCCAGCGTGTGTAGGATAAGACGCTCTCCTTATCTGCATCATTAGAACAACACAGCTATAGATTAGGCTGCCTCCTGCATGTGGTGTGCAATAATTAAGTAATAAAAGTCACCGCAGGGGTGAAGAAAACAGCTCTGCAATTTGCATTTGGTCTACTGCTTCGGCAGAAACGGCTTTATTATTGCTCTCTGTAATATGTGCTGCTGGTAAAACAAGCATTTATATCACGGTTTGCAGTTTTCGTTCACGTTGTGATCCGATCTCTCAATGTGGCATCCAAACACTTGTCTGGTATTAGCCACGGCTACTCAGCAGCTGGGGTCCTGCAAACAGTTTCATGCAGGAACTGTATTCCTTATTCCATCGCCCCCTCTTCTCCATAGTGGACCGTACACTTCTCGCCATGGTACAAGGCCAATACTTCTATGAGACGTACAGTGGTTATTTTGAATTAAACTTGAACAAACTATTTTGTATGTGTCCTACGTGACAGGGCGGGGCGTTATGCAAATTGGTATTTAGATAATATAATAAGGGTGTGTTTCAGTATGTACTGTCCAGACTTGTGTTTTACATTGTTATGGTGCGTTAGGAAATTATGACTATATCCAGGACTAATAAAGACAGACGACTTACGTAAGCAGTTTGCAAGCGCCTTTTCAAGCGCACTGCGCATGCATGTGGCAGATGTTACGGGACCCTAAAAGCAATTCCTTAAATACAGAGTTCGGTGGTCACTGAGATGCTGTATGTATTGGGTGTTGGTCACTAGCATGCTGTATGTATTGGGTGTTGGTCACTAGGATGCTGTATGTATTGGGTGTTGGTCACTAGGATGCTGTATGTATTGGGTGGTGGCCACTAGGATACTGTATGTATTGGGTGGCAGTCACTAGGAAGCTCTGTGTATTGAGTGGTGGTCACTAGGATGCTATGTGTATTGGGTGTTGGTCACTAGGATGCTGTATGTATTGGGTGGCAGTCACTAGGATGCTGTATATATTGAGTGGTGGTCATTAGGCTGCTGTATGTATTGGGTGTTGGTCACTAGGATGCTGTATGTATTGGGTGTTAGTCACTAGGATGCTGTATGTATTGGGTGTTAGTCACTAGGATACTGTATGTATTGGGTGGCAGTCACTAGGATGCTCTGTGTATTGGGTGGTGGTCATAGGATGCTGTATGTATTGACTGGTGGTCACTAGGATGCTTAATGTATTGGGTGGTAGTCACTAGGATGCTGTATCTATTGGGTGGTGGTCACTAGGATGCTGTATGTATTTGGTGGTAGTCACTAGAATGCTGTATGTATTGAGTGGTGGTCACTAGGATGCTGTATGTATTGGGTGGTGGTCTTTAGGATGCTGTATGTATTGGGTGGTGGTCACTTGGGTGGCAGTTACTACCTGCATTGCGTAGAGGTCACTATACATCTCTTAATTGGATTGTGAAACACTCGTCCGTAGATGCTGGATTTGCTTTTAAGTCTTTTATATAACACTTCTTCTTGTACTTAATTGGTGATACTTACCCCTGACCCTGTATCGTATATTTTGCACTGCATTTATTAAGGTTCTTTATTCTGTACTAATCCATACATATTTTTTTTTGACCCCACCCACGTGTGGCTACATGCAGATTAATTTCCACTCTAAGTTTCCAATCCGCCTCTGTACCTTAGTCGTGGAAGGCGTGATATTGGGCAGAGTTAGGGTTGTGTGGAAAAGTTAAGGCAGGGTTATAAGTCAGCTAAAAATCTGTCCTGTCCTCTTGCCTGTTGTTTGCAGACTTTATGCGTGCAAAAATCTCTCTTAAATCTGAATACACTCCTAAATTAGTAAATGCATTCATGACAGGGAGCTGTATAAAGCTGTGTCTACCTTAAAAAATAGATAGATATTATTATATTGTACATACAGTGCTGCAACGTTTTTTTGCTTGTTAAATATATTATTTTCCACCCTCCAGTGAAAAATTCATATTGATTAGACATAATTGCGTTGTCCTGTCTGGATCTGTATCATATTCGCGCTATTTCCCAGGTCAGGAAATTACCGTAACGTCCGAGGACTCCCTGTAGATTCCCGCTCACTTGCCTAATGAAGAGAGACCCTAATTATAGCGCTTGCCTCAAACCAAATAACGGCATTTGCGTTGCACTTTCCCCTTCAAGGATATCCTGAAGGGCATTTGTGCAAAGCAAGTCAAATCATCTGTGGAAAAAAAAAGAATAAATCTGAAAATATTGGAATATTGGTGCATTTTGTTTAATAGAAAATCTATTTGTTTCCTTTAGGCCTTCAACGCCTATACATGATCTGATTGAGCATAGATACCAAGAGCTTTGGCTTGAGCATCAGAGACAGGAAACTGAGGCCATTCGACGCAGGTCAAAGGAGAAGGTAAAGCCATGTTGTCCGTTATAATGGGAGAGAGTGGTTCTGTCTATGTCCTGTTATATTGGGCCAGATCCGGACCTACGTTCCCATTACGTGGCGTGGCGTAGCGTATTTACGCTGGCGTATTTCCTATGCACTCCCATCGCTCGTACATACTTAAGCCGTTTTACACTTGCCAAACCCTAGCTTAACTTTTCAAAGCGTAACTACTGACATGCGTAAAGCCTTCACGTATGTAAGTGTCTAAGCCACGCCCACACTATGATTTCATTGCCTCACCCCGCCTCTGAAGCGTAATTACAGGGGTCGTATGGCAGGAACGCCCCTTCTGTTGATACTAGGCTAGTACGTGCATTCAGAGTTACGTGGCGTAACATCTGCCCAACCCTGACTTTCCCCTCTCTGCAACTTACGCCTAACCTTCTCCTCTTGCAGCCTACCCTTATCCTTCCCCTCTCCACAGCCAAACCTTAATCTGCTCATCTTCATAGCCTAACCTTAACCTTTCCCTCCTCACAGCCTAACTAGGGTTAAGCCTAACTAACCCTAACATTCCCCTCTCCAGAGCTTAACCCTATCTTTCCCTTCCTCACAGCCTAAGCCTTAACCTTTTCTTCTTACAGCCTACCCCTAACCTTCCCCTCTCCACAGCCAAACCTTTATCTACTCGTCTTCATAGCCTAACCCTAACTTTTCCCTCTCTGTAGTCCACCCATAACCTTCCCTTCTTCGTAGCCTAACCCTAGCCTTCCCCTCCTCGCAGCCTAACCCTAAACTTCCCCTCGCTGCAGCCTAACCCTAGCCCCCCCTCCCATAATCCTAACCAGCCCCCCCCCCCTCTTGCAGCCTAACCCTAACCCTGCCTTTCTAGGTTAACCTTAACACCATGTATTACAGGTACCTTGTCAAAATAGGAACACTCCTCATGGTTCCCATTCTATATAGAAATATTCTTTATTAAGCAAGTGGCGGCACTGATACAGTCAACACTAAGCTAAAAGGGATAATAACCCATCCAGTCCTGAAGGAGTTAAAATGTTAATGGCTATAATCATTTAGGTGGTTAAATCGAACAAGAGATGTTGTGCAAGTCAGGAGCGCCTGGTGATATTTAAATAGCCTTTAAAGCAGCCAATGACTGGTTAATGTGGTAATAACCAATTGCTGTGGGGTTTACTGCCTCGGCATATGATGTTTTATGGTTTAAGTGCAGAAACACACAGTTTGTTTAATTAGCAGCTAGTTTACGACGTACATGTCAGAAGATTAGTTACAGCCGGAGGAAAACGTGAAGGAGCATAATGTTTTTAATATGACAAGCGGAGGATATAATAAAACCGCGTCTCAACTGAGCGGACGCGATGACCACTCCTTATAATCCAATAAAACTCCCCGCTGTATAGATCACCCGAGATTACACCCTCCATTGATCCGTATCGTAAACGTGCACTTAATGAGACAGACGACAGCCCAGCATCTCGCCATAGACTGTACCGGGGCGCCTTTCAAGTGACTGGAGAAGACACATTGATTATAACGATCAATAATCTCTATAATGATATGAATTCTAGTGGTATCTGGCGCACTAAAACGTGATTATTTATTTATGGCGTTCTTACCAGTTTTTATGTCCACATACAAACCCAGCCAATCTTACCCAGCCCATCGGTCTGTTATTACCCAGTCTAGTTTTATATCCGTGGTTTAAATCCATAACGCGCTAAGTAATATGATGGTGCTATATAAAAACCTGTTAATAAATAATAAGTCAAATAAAAAAAAATGTAGTGCCCCTCTATAACAAAGCACCTTCCAAAGACAATATTTCATCACCGTTATCCCTGTTGAGTATAGAGTTGATTACTAATATATTTAGTGGTGTAACTAGTGTGGATGAAGGTGACATCAAATTCTCGCTCTGCCCTGTAGGGAACAGGGGCCGTATTCAGAGACCCGTTTTTGAAGGAAGTTCTGTGCGTATTTTTAGGATCGGATCAGCGGCGAATGCGTAGTCACTTTATGTATGTAGTTTACGTTGACTATACGCACGGAAGTGCCTAACGGACGAACACGTGAATCGCACTTGGGGACATACGCACAGAAAGAACAGAGTGGTCTATAAGTCACTGATAGCACGTCCGGATGAGGGGAGTGTCGGGGGTGTTGGTGGGTGTTTCCTTGCTTTGTTCGTGCGTATAATTGCGTACTTTAAAAAAAAACGGATCTCTGAATACGGCCCCAGGTGTGTATTGGCGCATGTACAGAGAAGACTCCTATATTTTTTACAAAGCAGTCTGGACGATAGGGCTGAGTTGTGTCACCGGGCCCTGGCCAAAACCTCCTATAAGAGTTTAAGCTCCACCCCAGCCAGGATCATCTGCATGTAATTTGCATACTTAAGACAAAGAGGCGGAGTAAATATAGTGTGATATAGACTGTCATTTATTTGTTTTTATTTTATTAAGGTATGTAGAGGACATGGTCGTGTTTCAACAAGGTACCTGTTGTGGTAAGGGTTAGGCTGCGGGACAGGTAGGGTTAAGGTTAGGATGCGGAGATGTGAGGGTTAGGGTTAGGCTGCGGAGAGGTGAGGTTTATGATAGGCGGCGGGACAGGAAAGGTTAGGGTTAGGCTGAGGGGAGGGTTAGGGTTAGGCTGCGGGACAGGAAAGGTTAGGGTTAGGCTGAGGGGAGAATTAAGGTTAGGTTGCGGGATGAGAATGGTTAGGGTGAGCCTGTAGAGAGGGAAGGGTTAATGTTAGGCTGTGGAGAGGGGAGGGTTAAGTTTAGGTTGCAGGACAGGGAAGGTTAGGGTTAGGCTGGGTAGAGAGAAGAATTAAGGTTAGGCTGCAAGTTGAGGATAGTTAGGGTTAGGGGAGGATTAAGGTTAACCTGTGGAGAGGGAAAGATTTAGGTTAGGTTGAAGGGAGGGGGATGGATAGGATCGCTGTTGGACAACGCTGTCTTTCCGGATACTGCCAAAAATGGACGTCCGTTATTGCTGTAGTCCCGCAACGTGATCTGTCACATAGAATATCAGAAGTATCCTGACCTCCCCAATGCTGGGTCCTCATTGTCTAACCATGTCCTTCTTTCACCTGCAGATCAAACTAGCAAAGGCGCAAGACACGAGAACTACAATGCTCAGGAGATACCAGCCTCCGGAAGAGCCAGCTCCTCTGTGGCAGCTGCCACGTTTTCAGAAGGTGTGTTATCCAAGCCCTGTAAAAGTGCATTGACACAAACAATAACAGTGATACAATAATACAATAACAGCGATACAAAACAATAATAAAATAACAGTGATATAATACAATAACAGCGATACAATATAATAATAAAATAACAATGATACAATAACAGAGATACAATACAATAATAAAATAACAGTGATATAATAAATAACCGCAATACAGTACAATAACAGTGATACAATAATAATATAACAGTGATACAGTACAATAATACAATAACAGTGATACAGTACAATAACAGCTATATAATACAATAACAGTGATACAATAATATAATAACAGCAATACACTACAATTATAAAACAACAATACAATAACAGTCCAGTAATTCAAGGGTGTGGATATGCTTCCAGCCAGGGCGTGATCAGCCAGTAGGCTCATAGGGCAGCAGTCTATGGCACGTGGCTTTAGAGGGGCACAATGGGTCTGGAAAGGGAGATGCGGCTTCCAAGAAATTCAAATTCATTGGCTGAATGGTTGCTGGACTTAGGCTGTTCTTCAATGTGTTCATAAAGTACAGCTTTAGCCGAATCGTCACAGTCTCTCACACACACACACACACACACACACACACACACACACACCATACATACATACACACACACATCATACATACATACACACATACATCATACATACATACATACATACATACATACATACATACACACACACACACATCATACATACACACAACATACATACATACATCATACATACACACTACATACATACATACATACACACACACACACATCATACATACACACACACAACCACAAAACACACACAACACACACACACACACACAACAAACATACATACATACACACACACACAACAAACATACATACATACATACATTAATACACACACACACAACATACATACATACATACATACACACACAACATACATACATACATACATACATACATACATACATATGAGAACCAAACATAAGTCCTAAGCAGCAATCAATGCAATATGAACAAAGTAGATCAGTGGTCTCAGTAGGTAAATAGCTGGATGATACTTAGGTAGGGAAGTCCGTTATGCGTCCCGCGTCCCGACAGCTGTTTCGCCTTGTTCAGCCATCGTCATAGGGACAGGAGCAGAGCGTGTTCAGATGTGGACAAAAAAGGCTTTTGCAGCACGCACGCTCTGCTCCTGTCCCTATGACGTTCTCATATGCCAGGAAGCGGGATTATTATTGATATTTATGGAAGTCTATGATGCTGCTTTTTTGTTTTTGTTTTTTCTGATGAACACTATTTTGCTAATTTTTGTATTTTGTATTTTTACTGATACATTCTACTGGTACTATATCTGTGATGTGCCACAATAAATTCATGTTGACTATATGATCGATTTTTGTGGAGTGCTGGTATTGGAAGAATATCTTTTCCATACATACATATTGACATTTTTATTACCGGGCACCCTGTCTACATCTATTGCCGCCGTAAGCAGGTACTTTACTATGGGAGTGTTAGGGGCGTGCATGTTTTTTTCGCACGGTCGAACGTACGCATTTGCCCGCCGGTACAAGAGTGTGATTGCCAAAAATGGGACTTCCAGAAATTCCTTTTCGAATGTCCCATTTTCGAATACTTACTGTTTTTGCCTTTTTTTTTTGTGAATGGGTGAGTATGCAGCTCAGCAAACTTTACCCATTCACATTCGCAATTACCGTTGTCCTTCCGCCGTCTGCAATATCCCTCCGCCACTGCTCGCCGGACCAGGAACAGGTGAGTAACCTATCTGTGCAGGTTAGGGTTAGGGTTAGGTTTAGCTGAACGGAGCTTTCGGAGCTCTGTGGATTCAAAAATCGGCCATTCGGACCGGAGCCCCACACCTTTATTCATTCATACATACATACACACACACACACACACATCATACATACATACATACATACACACACACAACATACATACATACATACACACACACACATTCATTCATTCATTCATACATACACACACATACATACACACATACATACATACATACATACATACACACACACATCATACATACATACATACATACACACACATCATACATACATACATACACGCACACACATCATACATACATACATACATACACACATACATACATACATCATACATACACGCACACACATCATACATACATACACACATACATACATACATATATACATACATTCATACATACACACACATCATACACACACACACACACACACACACACACATCATACATACACACACACACACATACATCATACATACATACACACACACACACACACATCATTCATACATACATACAAACACATAACATACATACACACACACACACACCATACATACATACATACACACACACACACATACATACACAGTTCATACTAACATACATACACATCATACATACACACACATCATACATACATACATACATACATACTTACTTACATACATCATACATACACACACATCATACATACATACACACACATCATACATACATACATACATACATACATACACACACACACATACATCATAAATACACACACACATCATACATACATACATACACACACACATCATGCATACACACACACAACATACATACATACATACATACACATACACATACATATACACACACACACACACACATCATACATACATTCACACACACA
>WWET01000491.1:22028-33831 GCA_011038615.1 Limnodynastes dumerilii
TAGTGACGGCGGCCGTAGCTCTGGATCAGGCCCCAGGTGTGTATTAAGTAAAGATGGGGAGATAACTTGTGTGGGGGTCAGATGTTAAGACCAAGCCAACTGACTCAACCTTAAGGTGTTTATTAATTTTTAACAAATCATGTCTATAAAAAGGTCACAGCTACAGCTAAAAGTAATTTGTGTAACTATTGTTATGTAAAAAAAAAAATAAGAAACAAAAAAAAAAAGTCAGAGAACTTATAGAACTTTATCAAATGAAATATTTAAGTTGACTTGGATGCAATGAGACACAACTGTTACATTTGATCAAATGTAAAATCAAACAACAAATCCCTTAATTTGTATATAAAATGTATTTGGATTGTACATATAATGTATGTTAAATCCAAAAAGACTATACGCTAAAAACAGTGACAGTACAATAATATCAGTTAAGTGAATAGAGAAGGAACCTTCAGCTCCAAGTCTGTACTTAAATATATAAATATATATAAAACGAACAAAAGACATTCAGCAAGGCCGTCATTTATATTAAAGCAACCAGCAGATGTGGAGTTAAACCAGCCAGCCAGTGGAAGTAACCTGTGTCTGTGGTGTCTGATCCCCTTTTTTGTGTAAACATTGTGAAACTGTGACACATGCTCATAGTATATTAGAATCAGAGCCACTGTGTATTTTGCGCCTTCATACAAAACACAATATTGTTTTTATCCAGACGTCTCTTGTGCAGTGTGTATAACATGTCATACATATAGATTTGGTTTAGTCACCGCAATATGGCAATGACTTGAGAAAGTATTCAGTAATGAAAAAGCAGCAGCTCAGTGTCAGGGCTTGATGGGATGTTGGTGGGAGCTTGGCCCAGCAGGGGGCGGGGTGTGGATGGGCATACTTGAGAGACATAGCACAGCAGGTACAGTGAAGGGAGGGAGTGAGTATGGGAACCCAGGCAGCAACTAACTATCTGCCCCTGATCACTGGGCATGCGCAGTAGGATAGATAGATAGATAGATAGATAGATAGATAGATAGATAGATAGATAGATAGACAAAAATTGGCCATAGGCCTAGGTGCACACCATTTTCAAACCAACAATGGGTATAGTAGCCTGCTCGATTGTCATGTAAAAATAAACAATGTTGCCTAATATTAGACCAAGTCAGCACACCAAAAAATAGCAAAAAATATCAACTTTATTCAGGCATAGGTCATCTCCATATATTGCCTTATAGTAGTGCACAAAAATAGTGAACAAAAACAAAAAAACAAAAAATACACATCAATAAAAGCAGCAGCATAGTCAGTGCATGGGCTCACAGTATGATGACTTGTATAAACTGGTCAATCCGAAACTGGAAGTATAAGCATGTAACAAGTTCTGGCAGAATATTGGCAGTGTCATAAGTCCTAATGGGTATAGGCATTTTCAGGCACAGTCCATAAATATAAATGGCCCAAATCAACTGTTTTCAGACAATAAACGATCCTGTGATACTGTAACTGGAGACTTGAAGTACAAGGCTATCAGCCACTGAAAAGTTCATCCTTATGGCAAAAACGAAAGTACAGATGACTCCTATTCATTAGAGCAATTTCAAACACAGTCCATAAATACAAGTGGTGCCATTTTTCTGTTACAGGTGGGACAAACGTAATAACACTGTAGCTAAGCAAAAGGTGTAAGCTTTAAGGTAGCCATCCAGTTACATTTTGGAGCAGAAAAAGGAGACACAACATAAGTTGAAAAGATAATCATCATACGTGCCCACTGTAAGTCCGACAGCTGTTTCGGCTATTTCACATATTGCCGTCCTCAGGGATTCACTGACTGCAATAGAATATGGGTGAGTACTTTATAACCTTTGCAGCTCCCCGTTGACTCATTGCTGTCTTCTGCTGGCTTAGCACCCAAACAGCTATTGGGAAAGGGTATTGTTTCTCTGTATCTGGCGGTTCTCATATAGGGCTAAAGATGTCTTCTTATTCATGCTCAAGCTTCTTATTCACTTCTTATTTATGCTCCAGCAGCTTCATATTCAAAACATGTTATTTTAAGACAATTAAGTCTAGCTGGATCACTTAGATAACATTAGAGAAACATAAAACAGTGTCCCTTAAACAAATTTCAGTTGTATTTGGAAGAGCCCTACAAGGTTTTGGGCATCAAATAGGGTGACAAAGTGGGCTCAAGCACCATATTTTATCATTTTGAAAGGGTAGCTTCAGTTTTGCAATACTTAAAACCTTAGGCCACTTGAAACCGACAGAGGGTGCTCAGGGTGATCACTTACATATAAGCCACTTGCAATTTGTGTGACCCAACAAGGTTTTGGAAATCAGATAGGTTTAGAAAGCAGGCACAGGCATATTTTATCATTTTGAATAAGGTGCTGTCATTTTACAAGGGTTAAAAAGCCTTGGGCCACTAATTTGACACTTGGAAACAAGAGAGGTCATTTACATGTGTTTATGTGTTTTGCATGGCACAACAGGGGACCAGATTCAGACTTAATAACGTCAGGTGATTTACGCACGCAAGGTACATAAATCACCTGACTTAGCTGGAGGGCACAGATGTTACGCTAGGTTTACTATAGTAAGCCTAGCGTAGCAACAATGCCGTCGCCCGTTGGTGACATCATATGCCAAACGTGCGGCGCTGTTGGAGTGTCAGAGCGTCTTCCCGCCCTCGTGGTCTCGCGGGAATCCGGGTTACCGGAAGATGGAGCTCCGGTGCAAGTGAACTGCCCGGACAAAGGGATGTTGCTTGAAAAACTTTTATTTTTACAATAAAGTGATGCTAAAAATGGTAGTAATCCTACGCGTTTCGTCACTCTTAGTGGTGACTTTCTCAAGGAACACCCATCTACCCCACCCATCTACCACCCGCTCCTAATCACCCAACTATATACAGTCTACTACTCAGCCACGCTTACCATTCATCCTATACGTGCTCCTATATAGTTTCCATACTCGGTGTAGCGCCATTTTTTTCCTTTCACCCCTACTCTGTACTATTGCACGGGTTGTGATATTGGGCACAACCATAAGGAAAAGGCAGCTCACCTGTACAACACATCCACCGCCCTTCTCCCATTGAGTCCCCTGAGCGCTACCTCTCTGCAGCTTTGTATCTTGTTAGGAAGGCTTATGACAGGGTCTTTATCTTTCAATGCTCTGCTATTGCAGCTCCCTGGGTCTCCAATATAATTAGTAATCCTCCATAGTTATGTGGATACACGACTCCAACAAAAGCAACTTTGCACTGTCCCAAATAACACCTTCTTCCTAAATGGGATTCTCCCAAAATGTGATAATGTTACTCCAGGAGTCACAGGGTCAGAGTGCTGTAATTATGATCACAAATAACTTTTTATTCCATCATATAAAAAATCCACAGAAAAATCAAGTTTACCTTGATAAAGAGCTCTAGAAGCTTGAAACGCGTCGGTAGGGGCAGTGGTGGTATTTTTCTAGGATAGTTCACTGGTTCCCTTCTCTTTCCCCATTATGTGAATTGGTTTAGGGCCCTAGACGTTTGTTCACATACATATTCAGTGGAATATTAGATCTTGAGGGAAGGATTCCCAGTGTGCTGTACCTGCAACGTGTGAGAGTTTTTCTACTTGTTGCCTTTTCAAGCTCATCCTAATCATATTTTATTTTATATTGTTTTAAAAGTTTTTAATGATTTTTCTGTGGATTTTTTATATGATGGAATAAAAAGTTATTAAGGAATACAATACAAGTATAATCCAAAAATAAAATACAGTGCATCCACAGTACTGTACAAAAGCAATAGTTACATATACAACACAATTAACGGACAGGGTACAAATTCATAAAAATAAGGAATACAATACAAGTATAATCCAAATCTAAAATACAGTAAACAAATAGCATAACAACATGTATGGAAAAAAAAGATGCAGGATATGTGTGTAGGAGCAGATGAATAAGTGGAGAGATAGACAGTAGAAAAAAAAGGTGGGAATTATTGAGGACAAGGTAGATAGGTGATGACAGGAGGACACAGGGACCTGCTCATAAGAGCTAACGTGTTGAGGGGGAGGTGGTGAACAAACAGGAGAGACAGGGATGAAGATGGGGAGGGCAGGTAAGCTTAGGTGGAGGAAAGGTGGGCTAGCCAGAAGAAATAGGTTTTGCAGGAGCATTTGAAGGATTGGAGGGTGTTGGATTGC
This sequence comes from Limnodynastes dumerilii, assembly GCA_011038615.1. Lineage (NCBI taxonomy): Eukaryota > Metazoa > Chordata > Amphibia > Anura > Limnodynastidae > Limnodynastes > Limnodynastes dumerilii. Next base: position 26,231 of record WWET01000491.1, read on the forward strand.
CTAATAAGTTGTGGGAGGTTGTTCCAGTGCAGAGGGGTGGCCCAGGAGAAGTCTTGGATGCGGGAGTAAGAGGTAGTTATCAGGTTCGAGTTGAGGCGGCGGTCACCAACGGAGCGGAGGGGTCCGGAGGGATGAGGATAAGGGAGGAGAGCTAGGGAGCAGTGGAAGAGGAAAGAAGCTGCTGATCAGCATATTTACCCATTCATAAAAAAAATTTGCAGTAGCGCTATTTTCGAAATAGAGACAGATGAAAATTAGCTCTTGGCTGTTTCTATTTCTAAAATAGCACTTTTGTAGCAGCTACTCCCACCAGTAAGGGACTACCCTCTGTTGATTCCAAGTGTCAAATTTGTGGTCCAATACTATTTAACTTTTGGAAAACAATAGCTGCTTATTACAAATAAAAAATAGAAAGTAAGAAAAACACTACACTTGCGCTGCTTTATCACCTATTTGATACCCAAAACCTTTTTGAGCCATGCATAGTGCAAGATATGACCACCCTCTGTTAATTCCAAATGGCACATTTTTGGCCCAAGCTATTTAACCCTTGAACTGCAGCTTCTTATTCAAAATTATGAAATATAATGCCTATGCCCAAAACCTTGTTGGGCCACACTAATTGCAAGTGGCTCATATGTAAGTGAATGCCCTGTGTTGATTTCACATGTCAAATTTGTGGCTTAAGACTATTTAACCTTTGCAAAACTACAGCTACTTATTCAACTTATTTATTTATTAACAGGTTTTTATATAGCACCATCAGATTATATAGCGCTTTACAATTTAACAATCATTATAACAAGACTGGGTGGTCACAGATAGACTGGGTAGGTAAGAGGGCCCTGGCACAAGCTTGCACTCTATAGGACAGTGGGTTTGATACATAAGGGCAAGTGCTATAAACCATACAATGGACCAGCCAGCTTGAATGGTTAAAGTGCTCAGTGCTCTGTATGATCCAATCACACAGCAGTGTTAGTAGCAGAACTGAGGGTAATTTTAGTAGAGTAAAAGTGAACAAGTTTGTGTTAATCATGAAAGGAAAGACATATAATATAGTACTTGTAAATAGAGTATACAAATGTTAAGTAGGCTGAGGAATTTGGTACATGAGTTTTAAGGGAGCAAGTGAAAGTTCAAAGAGTAGAGGATAGTCTTATTGGGTGAGGAAGGTCATTCCACAGAGTGGGTGCAGCCTGGGAGAAGTCCTGTAGCCGGGAATCTGAACTTAATGTATTTTATTTTACAATTTGTAATCTTGTTAATGCCTATTGTATAAACTGATATATTTGATCTTTACACATATTTAAATCTGGTTATCAAGACATTGTTTTAATTTTATCCTCTTTTTTTCTTTTTATGTAGATTACAGATTATTATTATTTATATTATTCCTTATTTACATAACGCCACAAATAGTTTGCAACGTTTTTACAGAGAACATTAGACATTCACATCAGTCTCTGCCCCTATTAGAGCTACGTAAAGGTCCCTAACACATACACACACACACTAGGGTAAATGTTATTTTGGTGTCAGGGAGGAAACCTGAGAACCTGGAGGAAACCTACGCAGACACGGGGAGAACATACAAACTGTGAGGTGCAAGTGCTACTCACTGAGCCACCATGCTGCATTTTCTAAACATCCTATTTACATTTGTGCTAACACACACACAGTGATATAGGGGTAGATCCAGAGCTACGTACGCTAGCGTATTTATGCTAGCCAATGTGGAGAAAACCTCTGTACTGTATGTACTGCACATGCGCGGATGCTATGGCAGATCTTATGCAATGTAAATCTGAACGTACGTACCCGCCTTGTATCAACAGCGTTACTACGAATGAAGGGGCGTAACATCCATATGACACCCGTAATTACGTTTCAGAGGCGGGGTGAGGAATGTAGATCATACAGTATGGGAGCGTGCTTAGGCACTTACGTACGTGAAGCATTTACGTAAGTCAGTACTTACGCTTTGAAAAGTTAAGGTAGGGTTTGGGAAGCAAAAAACGGCCAAAGTACGTACGAACGAGGGGAGTGTCTAGTAAATATGCTAGCGTAAATACGCTACGTGATGAAACATAACAAGCACTTAGGTCTAGATCCAGTCCATATTTTAGTATGGTGTTCGAGGCGTTTTTATGTTCCTAGTTAATTAATATTTTGACAAATCAAAATTGCATGTTATGCAAAAAAAAAAGACTTTTGTTTTCACTAATCAAATAAATATCTCTAAAAAGACATTTACCGTATTACAGTATTTAACTTGACTATAGATCCTATTTAACTATTCATACTAAACAATCTTGTGGTGCCATCTACTGGTAATGATCAAGTGCAAACTTAATATGTTGGACAGATCTTTCAGATGTATTAAAAACATAAATATCCTACAATTTTTTGGGCTTGCTAATAATTACATGCAGGGAGAGAGAGAGACAAAAAACTGTTACTAATTTTAAATAAAATCACAATTTAAATACTGTTCTGTATATTTCAAACAATTGTGACTTTTATTTAAGAGCAGCAAATGGTTTGTGTCTCTGTATCTACCTGTATGTATTTGCTGGCAAGAGTAAACTTCCAGAAAATACATGCAATGAAATAAAGTATTGGACCATTACAGCAATAGCAGATCGACAAATGACAGACTTTTCTGGGCAACAGCTCCAAGACAAATCTAGTGGCTCCAAAGTAAAGGGCAGGTCCTAGGACATGGCAACAGTGATTTCCAGCTACAGGTGAGAGTAAGGGAACTTAGACAAAAATAAACTACTATGCACTCAATCAATGATTGATGTCAGCTCCATTCATACAGTGGAAAATAATAGGTAAACAGACTTTTATTGATTTACTAATGGTCTCCAATCTCGCTTACATTCCATGTTGCACCATGGAGTGTTAAACTGTATGTGGACACATCTGTAGATGGTACTTTTCCCACACTTGCATAATCTTAACCAATAAATACTCATTATTGAGAGTTTTTTTTATACCAGTCCATATGTGAAGCCTTTTTGTAAGAATAGTCATCCATTCTTAAATTTATGATGCAAAAATCCAGTGATAAACGTAAAAGATAGTCAAACACATCATTTCAGGATGATGGTGATCAATGGCTATTTGTTGGCCTGTCTATAAGTGATAAATGTGATAAATATCTATCATGCTATATGGAACATGTAAAAGATACTGTTAAATGCACAGATGTTATACCGTTGGTTCCATACTTTCTCTGAAGACTGAGATGTGCATTGTGAAATTGTCTTTTAACCCATGAACAATAGTATTTTTTTCTATGTTGGTCTTTTTCCATGGTTCACACAGAACTATATTACCAGTTTTAATATTGAACACACTCTATCTATTAGCTTTCTTGTATTCTTTGTGCAGAAAGGTTAAGGTGCCCATACACAAGTCAATTAGCTTGATTAGGTTTAAGGATAGACAATTAGAGGTAACTGCCCTATAAAATGTCTGCAGCCTCTCATTTACACCTGGAGGATCTACAACCTCCAAAGTGTAAACAGGAAAAATGGAGGGTTGGTGTGTGAGAAAGGCGTTGTCAAGTCAAGCAAGTGGAGTCAAACCAATTGTACCACTAACATAACAAAAGTCCATATGAGGAAGTACCCTAATTCAAATTAGGAGTCCTACGTGGGATGAGTCCATCAAAGCAAACTACCATATTCTTCATTAACACTCTCATAGTCAACAAGGAATTAAACTAAACTCTTTAATTAGACAAAATCAACATAACTAAAAATGTTTTTAAGATACATTCTAAATAAATAAGATTTATTGGATGCTCTTATATGAAGATTTAAAATATTAATTTTAAAATACAGTGCAAGAGCATCCTTGGATATTCACCAAAGTGCTTAAATGGTTCAAATAATGTTCACATGAAAAGAACAAAATTTTGTAGTTAGATGAACAAATATTTCATATTTATTTACATATTTCACAATTGTTCACAATGGCAAAGATGGACATTTAAAGAACAAGTAAGCTCAATATCTGTCTGTAAACCTGAAACAAAAGATTATTTATAAAAACATAACTATAACTGTTCAGCAATTCTATCTTGCAATAACCCTGAGTGAGATGAGACTTTCTGCTCCTTATTGAATATACTGTCACATGCTGCTACAGTAGTCGCAGTGGCATGAACTCTCTCTCTCCTGGCTGCTCAAGCAGATCCTGGCTGTTGATAAGCAGCCAAGATGCTGCTCTCACAGGAAGCTGGATGACAACAATCATAGCTGTAACTAAGCAGCCAGGTTTTTGTGTAAACAGCACAACCATTGCGTCTACTACAGGTGATATAGTATGATCAATAGATACCAGCTGGCGCTTAACAGCCAGGATTCAGACCAACCAGAGCTGTGAGGCTTGTTCTTTATTTAAATACCCAGCAAGGAGCTCTCTCCTATACTGGTGATATTGTTTTGCTCTAGCAAATCTGTTTGTTCAGTATTTGTGCTGCAGAATCCTTGTCTTGTTTTTTTTTCTCTTGTTCTGCTATTCTATAGTATGCCTTGCATTCTTTGCTGTCCATAGCTTTTCTACTCCCTTACCACTTTGTTATTTTGTTTTGCCTGGTCTGTTGTTGTTTAGCTAGGCGCTCATGTGTAGTTGTCTGTGGTATTATTCTTGTTACTTGTGTATGTTGTACCCTGGATCCTTCCTATTCATGACATGCCCATTTATGTGTAATTCTGCCCTGATATTTGTGCTCAATTCCCTTTGTACCAGCTCCACTGTACCAGTTATTTTACCCTGTATCTGTCCTAGCTCTCTCAAGGAATCCTTTTTTTCTGTCTCTCTGGACAGGACTCTTGTTCGCGTTTCATGTGTCCAGTCTGCTCCTAGCCCTGGAGTTGTCTATCCCCTTTCCTATCTTCTACTGGTATTGTATGCACTAGGTCTCAGAGGTTATTTGTCTTAGTTCTGTTTCTTGTATTGTCTGTCCATGTACTGTCCGCACCCTGGTGGGCAGTTAACCCAGGTAATGTAACACCCTCTCTATTGCATAGTTGCCGACTCCCCCGAAATGTCTGGGAGACTACCAAAATTTGGGCAGTTCTCCCGGTATCCTAGAGAGCCGGCAAATGTCCCGCAATGGACTTGAGGCTGAAGACCTGCCCCCCTGCCTGGCAACACTAGTTTACTAGTGTTGCTAGGGACAGGGAGGGACATAATGACGCAAATTGCATCATCAAGCCCCACCCCCATCCCTATGAAACCCCAAAAGAGGTAATTGATATGCAAGGGGCAGGGCTTAATGACGCGATTTGCAACAAATCGTGCTGTTAAACCCTGTCCCCTGTATGCATCTATGGCTTCCCTTCCGGAGGGAAGCTTTTAAAAGACAGCAACCCTGCTCTATTGTAATGCCCCTACTAAAAAAGAAGGCCCAGATCAGGTCTTTAGGCCTACCAGTGAGCCCAGAAGCAAATAAGCAGTCAAGCTGTAATCTGTCAGTAAAAGCTGGGAACTGTGACACATGTTTGTGGTTTCCTTAATTTCTTTTCAACTGTTTATATGTATCACTTTAGTGCAGGAGTCAACTGTACATGCTACCCAGAGACAGACAGGATAGTATTTATTTTGCTTCTTTTGTTTCTTTGAAAGTGATGAACTTTTATCAAACACAAGTAACAGACGCAAGTCACATCCAGTTACATCTGTTGTATATTCTACGAAAGTGCCTCTGTCCACCCAGAAAACATAATTTCACTACCTGTCTCATTTCATCATGTGCCATGGTCCCTTATAAAAGAACTTAAATGGCATTATCGCTATCAATGTTGCTCTAAATAACAGCGAGATCCATCAATTATACCATTAATCATATAAAATGGAGGTGGTTCAGATGCCTGGTTCAGTATAAAGTCTGTTAGCACCACTATAATGTACACTATGAAAATAGCCACTGGCAAGCACAAGCTGATGGAAGCCTAAACTGTTTGAATTGTGTACTAATAGAGTAGAACAGATGTGTGCACATGCACATAGCACAAATACACAAACACAAAATCTGCCTGAATAAAACAGAAAGAAATGCCTGAGGTTTGAATACGGTCCATTGGGCTTTTAATAACATCAAGCCGTTTACTCATTTAATAAGATGTCAGCTTTCATTCACTACTAAAATATGATCAATTCTTGCCGTAATTATATGCAGGATTTATACACAAATCCAGCAGTTATACAACGCCATTAGCACCGTTACTGAGCCGCTCTGATACTAATTGCACTATTTGTTCAGCAGAAACGTTATAATTATTGTTTTGCAGAGTTGTAATAAGACTTTGAAATGCTCCATTCTGTCCCCAGCTTTCATACCACTTCTTCAGCAGTTGATATTTTACTTCATTTGTACCTTCAGGCTTGTAATCGTATTGAATACTTTCAATTGTTTGGTCTGGTAATTTCATTTCACGTACACAATTTATAACAACTGATAAATTCAGTTTGCCAGCAATGGCCATCAGATGAGGCAATAAATCAATGTCTGAAAAGAAATTTTTTTTTTTATTATACTGAAATGACAAGCAGCAGAAATGATTGACATTTTCACAAGATAACTGAGAATAATAATGTATATAAATGTATATAAAAGCAGCAAAATAGAAAATGGTAGCATCAGAAGTCTGCAATGTTAATATACTGTAATTTAGTTTAGTAATTCCTTCTAGACCTTGGTTTGTTTTTATTGTATTGATCTCACTTCAGAAACTAACTGTGCGCAGATCAACATAGTGGCAGATGTCCAAAATATGAATATATTGCATCTCTGAGGACATCTGACACTTACAACATAAAAGATGGATTGGGAGAGGGAAGATAGTGGTGGGTGTGGCCCATCTATAGTAAGCGTATGCTGTGGCAGATGCAGAGCCGTAACTTGAAATTTTAGTGCCAGGGGCAAAAGGGAAAAATGGCGCCCCCTGACCCTGAATGGCCCTGAATTTCAAGCCAATTTAACCTTAAATATTATTAACTTACCGTTGTCCCCTTAAGCTTTATGCCCTGGATGACCGCCCCTATCACACACTCGGCCTTGAGCAGATGCCACTCATATAGATAGTAAATTGCCTGCCACAATGCAGGTCCAAATACAATCATATGCTACACACATTTCCTTTCCATTGGGTGCAGGAAGACACATATGGCATCCACTTATAATGCCTCATGTACAGGCATATGTACAAATACAAGTCATATGACTCACTTACAGGGGTGTATCTATGAGTCCAGCGCCCCTGACAAAGTAAGGGACTGGCATCCCCCCAAATTTGCAAATAAATGAAAAAACTCCCATCATGTGCCTCCAGCACCTCCTACCCCAGTACTCCCATCATGTACCCCAGCCCCATTCCCCAGTACTCCAATCATATGTGCCTCCAGCCCCATTCCCCATTACTCCCATCATATGTGCCTCCACCATCCCCCAGTACTCCCATCATGTGCCTCCAGTGCACTCCCAATACTCCCATCATGTGCCTCCAGGCTCCAGCCCCCCCTGGTTTTCTTAATTTACCTGTGTCCTCTGAGCTGGACTGCGGCTAGAATTGAAGACCAGA
>WWET01000491.1:76509-90807 GCA_011038615.1 Limnodynastes dumerilii
CCCTATGCTTTTTACTTTTCTCCCTGAAATGATTTTTCAAAAGTAGGCAACCATGCCAATAGCACATGACCAGAAAGGCCAAGGCAATTCCAGCTGCAGGATGATTAAGCAGGCTCCCTAGCAGGGAGAAATTCTGCAGGGGAAATCAGGACCAGAGTACCCTGCTAAAGCAAAGAGGCATGATTACACACTGCTGCCATATGCAGCGTGTAACAGGTATGAGGTAAAACCAGTTAATCAGGGATAGATAGCATCATGGGGCTGATACAGACTCTCCTTCCTAAACCATAGCTTGTTGACTAAACATAAATTCAGGTAACAACGGTTAAAATGTTATAGGTTTGAAGCACAGTACAATAATAAAATTGTGCATGTTCTATATATGGAACTATATTGTTTTGTTGAATATCATAGTTAAAATATATATTTATCCCATAATTATAGGAATGGGGTATCATTTCTCTTTTAATTTTATTTACATTTTTGGTGAAAATAGAATTTTTAGATTGGTCAACTTTATGCTTGCCAATATTTACAAAGGTTTCAGTCTTCCATAAAATGCTGAAATAGCACCACTAGATGTCGCTCAAAGCAGGTTACAGACAAGGACTCTCTTCCGTAATACTAACTCCCTATTGTGCTAGGTAACTTTTCTGTTCCCCTACAGCAATGCAAAACTGAATGAGTCATGTGATCACACAAAAGTGTAAGTGTAATGTGCTCCATGTGAAATCACAAACCCCTGGTTACCACATAAATTGCAGCGATACCCTCCTTTCTCTCCGGTAATTGTACAATACAATTTAATAGAATATAATATGCTATATATTCCCCAAAATACTACGCCATATTTCTATAGAGCAACATTATGGGGGAATACAGACGACTATTAAGAGGGGTGAGATAGGGATAAAAGCGCTTTATCATGGCATATACTAATTCACTTTATATCAGGGTTGCCGACTTTTTACAGCTTCCTGGAGGGAAGCTAGCAATGCATGCAGGGGGCGGGCTTAATGACATGATTTATGCAAATTGCATCATTAAGCACCGCCCCCTGCATCATAGTTAGCCAGTCACTCCCTGGCCCTAGCAACACTAGTATACTAGTGTTGCTAGGGCCAGGGAGTGACTTGCTAACTATGATGCAGGGGGCGGTGCTTAGTGATGCCGTGGTTTCCATGAAACCATGGGCCTCAAGTCCCTTGCGGGAGATTTGCCGGCTCTCCCAGGATACCGGGAGAACTGCCCAAATTTCAGGAGTCTCCCGGACATTCCGGGAGAGTCGGCAACCCTGCTTTATATAGTATTTTTGTTCCTCCTCATTTGTGCTTTATATCATACAAAACCCTATATTGGGGGAGGTGGAATAGAGGCCTATTATAGCAGATAATTTGAACACATTTTAGCAGAAATAAAAAAAAATCCTATTTTGTGGGAGTTGAGCACTGTTAATAAGAAAAAAAGTTTATTATGTGGCATATAATATATGCTGTTTAGTATATGTCAGCACCATGTCAGCACCACACTGCTGGAAGCCCTTCTCTCACCAGCTTACAGCCACTGGGGTCAGGAGATTCAAATTGTTATCATGTTGTCTGAAAGCAGAGAGTTAAGCAGAGTGCATCGTGAGAAAGTGGGCTGTAGAATTATTGGAGGATCAAAGAAATAACTTACTTCCTGTCATACTTCAATGCCACCAATCGAAGTAAACACCACATATGAGTCCTTGTGAGCTGACAACTTTTTTGAGGTGTTTAAAATTGTCAATACTAAAATTTCCTCACTGTGAAATGAGTTTGCTAAAAGATCTTATCATCATTTTCTATTAATTTGTTTAATGTCTAGACCAATCAATTTATCATCATTTGGGTGGATAAATCAAACAAATGTAACAATACAAAATTGTAAGTAGACGCCAATGTATTATTTAATTAATAAATTACATGGTTGTATGGGAAATGTGTGTCCTTGGGTATTTTCCCTTATAGTCATTTTAAAGTTCTCGTGGTCAGATAGGGGATATTTATAGTACACAGGTGGATAACGGTGGGAGTCCCCACAGCGAATGCTGTCTCTTCGCACCTGCCGCTGTTAGGCTCTGTGGAAGGGAGGGTTAGGATAAGGGTCATAGAAGCAGAGTCTTAGGGTTAGGCTGTGCGGAAGGGAGTCTAAGGGGTTGGGCTGCAGGGAAGAGAGGTTTAGGGTAAGGCTGAGGGAAAGGGAGGGTTAAAGTCAGGTTTCGGGGAAGGGAGGGTTAGGGTCATGGAAGAGGAGGGTTAGGGTAAGGATTAGGGAAAATGTTGGGGTTAGATTACATACTTACCATTTGGAGCACTGTGTTTGGTGCTCCAGGGATCGATTGCTTTTCCTCTTTGAGGCAAAAGCAATCAATTTCCCAGTCAGTTTGGTACTGACTGGGAGAGAACACACCCGTGGATAAGAAGCTTGTGCCGTAAATTCCCAGTTACAATAGTTAAATGGATTAGCTGGTGCTGCCAATAGTTGAATTAATCAAAAAGGCTGCCAAATACAAGATGACTGCATAATTAAATAATACATGATTTGTTTTGTCTTTGTTATCTTGCAAATTTCTCTATTCTCTCATGCAACAGCTCTGTCCTCTCCCTAGCCAAACAGTCCTTTTTGCAGGTCTCTCATTTTATCTCAGTCATCTGACCTCTGTCACCGCTTTGCCCTTTTCAATTCCTTTCTTTCCCCTCCCCTTTTTCACTTTCACCCTCTATCACTGCTACTGACTTTGCCACCTTCTCCATCTCTAAAATTGATTCCATCAGAAACAAAATCTCCTCCCACTTCTCTGATACCCCTACCCACCCATTGCCCTCCAACCCTTATGCTACTGTATATGTCCCTTCCACTCCACCTTGGATAAGTCAGTTTTGTACTTATGTCCTCTCACCATCAACCTGCCCCTAGATTCCCTCCACCTCCACCTCTTCTCACTTACAGCTTGCTCCCATCTAGCACACCTCTTTAAATGATCCCTCCTCCCCGGTATCTTTCTCTCACCCCATCTCGTTTCTCCCTGCAGCCATCTCACTAACTACATCTAAGACAACTTTGTCCTCGGTCATCTCCAGTCTGGTTTGCCCCTGATCCACTCCACAGACATTGCCTGACCAAAATCAACTTTTGGTCAAACAATTTTCTATCTGCCACAGCCATAGGTTACTACTGCCTGCTTATCCTCTTGGACCTATCTGCAGCCTTTAACATAGTTGATCACCCTCTCCATATCAGCCGTCTCCTTCCCATCTTCCCCACTTCCCTGTAGATGTCCCTCATGGTTCTGTCAATGAAACCCAGATCATTTACTAATCTCTCTCCTTTCCTCCTTACTGAGGTATCCTGATGTCTCTCTGATAGCTCCTCCTGGATGTCCCAAAGTTTCCTTAAACTAAACATTCCCAAATCTGAATTTATAATCCCCCCCCCTCAAGAGTCTCCTTCCCTACTATCCTCTTCATCATTACTAGTAATACATGTGTTTTTTTCGACAAGTATACCACCTGGGTGTCATCCTGGACTCCTTCATCCCCCACATGCAATCTCTCGTGCTGCTTTCATCTCCACAATTTAGCATGTAGTGGACACTTCCTCTGCATTTATGCCACCAAAGCACTCATACATTTAATCCCAGCAGCATGCATTAATGGACATCACCTGCACTGATACTGCGGAACGTTATTAGCGGTGACAGTGGGCAAGGCAATGTCTCATTTCCTCAGTGATCTTCCTGCCCACGATACTTACAGAGCTCCCATGCTCTGCCCTGGATGGCACCCCCTACACAATTGATGATGCCCTTGGGTACCATATAAAATGCAACATAACACCCCTCCCCATACATTCCCATAGTATGTGATTAAAACAAATGCATGCTTAAGTGTAAAAAAAATGCAAACCACCAATACAGTCATATTCCTAATAATGTACAATCCCATGATCCTAAGCTCAGATAGATCAGTTCAGGCCAATGAGAAATTCTTCCATTATAAAGACAATTGTAATGGCAGTTTGTGCAGAACAGCCACGTGCAGCCAAACTTTAGTAATAAGTAATAAGTATTGCTTGTATGTGATAAAAATATATAATCAAGTGGAAATGTAGAAGTTGAATGAAATTTAATAGTTAAATTACAGTGTAAGCAGTGGAAAGAATGCTATGACATAGCACCTTATAGTGTCCCACTTCATCAACTGATATACAGATGACAACCCAAAGTATCTCTGAAATATTTTGACATCCAAAGAAGACAACTGCAACTTACATAAGAATCTGTTTAAAATATAAGACTTTCTTTTTCTATCTTTTGTGGAGAAATTTTTGACTCTCATATAACTTGTATAATAATACCTGTTACCCTTTATTGCTGCTGATGAATAATAATGTGCTGACACCTTGTGCATTTAGATTCTCGCACTCCTGTTGCATTCCATGGGTTTTGATAGGGCATAGTGCAGCAGACTATGTGCAGACTTAGGTTAAAAATACTTCAGTAAAAAGTGGGGTTTTTTTGTAGCAGAGCATTTCTCTGAATTGGACAAGAAGTTTGGCAACATGCCATGTTTTCGTTCAGCCAATCATTTCAATGTTACCATAAATGTAGATCTTGGGCAGCATGTGCTGCAGGGCTCATTATTTTAGTTAGTGAGTCGGGAAGATGTGCAAGAGTCAGATCCCTTCTCTGCAGATAGGGAGTGGCATCTATACATAAAAGAATACAACCAATAGTACATACACTTTTCAGCATGGACCCTAGCAGCTTATACAACATGTATCTCTGTGGGTGATTCTTATGCTTTATGTGACCATAGTCTAACAGACATCTATTAAGATAACCAGCGCTATGCTTTTCAAGCCTAATCGGATTGATACATACAAGGGGGCTACGATCTGGAGGTCCTACAATCTTCACAATTGTAAAACGTTTAAGCTGCACTTTGACTGATGACTAGTATTGATCTTGTAGTTTAATTGTATTGAATTGTAGGCAATGAGGAATTAAACACAGATAGGGAAATATTTAGATATTTAAACTGTATGTTTATAAAGCTTCTCATTAATATGTATCCTGAGACCCACTCAGTTAACCTTCATCACAAGGCATATAATAGGGCATCTTAAATTAAAACTTTACTTTTATTAATTGCATATAAAACTAATTCACATATAGCCTACAATCCCTGTAAATGATCAATAGTAGAGGGAATTAAGGCTCAAAATGCCAGCGATAAAAACACAAAAGAAATCAAATATGTGATTGACAAGACAATAAATGATGTAATTAAAATGTTATGGGGAGATCATAATGTAGCTATAAAATAATAAAAGTATAGACAGTAACAATTGTAACTATATCTAGAGTACTCAGCAGGGGGATACCCCTTCCACACTGTACAATAACCATGCTTCCCCCCGCCCACTTTAGTTAGCGGAGGGGAAGCTTAGCTCATTTCTTAGTTTCATACTATGCTAGTTATGCTAGTCTTATTAACGTAACACTAGCGTAACATCCGGAGAGTGCATGCGTCTTCCAGTCAAATCAGCCCTTAGTCTGCATGGAACTACGTATGTCAGCACAGCATCATGTCCATAGTGGCTTTTAGGGAATGCTGGATATCTACAAGTGTCAACATGCCCTGACATCTAGTGCCTGATTTAATTACAATACAGCTTGCGGTGCGCTTTTTCCTGTCTATCAAGGTAGTCGATTTTTATGTGCACCTCTATGAGAATTTATTTGTAATTAAGAACTCGGACCAATACCCAGACTTGGCAAAACAGAAATAAAAAAAACCCTTACAGCTACAGCTTGTATTCCAGGTTTAGCAGTCATACACTGTCATATAGTAGCTCAGTCCTATTTTTAAACATCACTTGTTACAATGGCAGACCCTCCAATATGACCCATTCCATCAGGTACAAAATGCTCTGTCTCTGAGCTTCCAAATGTCAGGTACTATGGTAACCCATACCTCCAAGTGTCCCAATTCTAGCAGGACAGTCCTGCTTTCGGGGGACTGTCCCACTCACATTACAACTTGTCCCGAGAGATAAGACTCTCGGGACAAAGTTATTTTTGTTTTGTTGTTTTGTAAAGCTTGTGCTGTTGTGCTGTTGCAGCTGGGCTTTTTACAGAACTGTACAGGTAATACAGGGTTCTTACAGGAGCCCTGTAGGACTGAATCTGTTACTGTGAATGGCAGTGATGTAACCTATACAGTCACTGCCATTCAAGAAAAGAGATTTGGTCCAAGAGGGCTCCCGTAGGATCCGTTTATTACCAGTCCATCACGTGACCGCACCACCAGACGCCAGAGTGAGGGAGAGACAGGCAGTGGGAGTGACGCGGAGGAAGGCAAAAGACATCAAAGTTAAGGAAGATAATAAAAGGGACTGACATGGAGGCTGGCACTGGCAATAGGGGGCAGATGGAGGTTGGCACTGGCAATAGGGGGCAGATGGAGGCTGGCACTGGAAATTGAGGGCAGGCATGGAGAAAGGCACTGGCAATTGGGGGCAGATATGGCGCAGGCACAAGCATTTGGGGGCAGACATGGAGGCTGGCACTGGCAATAGGGGGCATATACAGGCTGGCACAGGAATTAGGGGGCAGATGGATGCTGGCACTGGCATTTGGGGGCAGACTTGGAGAAAGGCACTTCCATTTGGGGGCAGATATTGAAGCAGGCACTGGCAATAGGGGAAGATGGAGGCTGGCACTAGCAAAAGGGGTCAGATGGAGGCTGGCAATAGGGGGCAGATGGAGGCTGGCACTGGCAATAAGGGACAGATGGAGGCTGGCAATAGGGTGCAGATAAGGACTGGCACTGGCAATTGGGGGAAGACATGGTGAAAGGCACTAGCAATTGGGGGAAGACATGAAGGCTAGCACTGGCAATTGGGGACACACAGGGAGGCTGGCAATTGGGGGCAGGTGGAGACTGGCAATAGGGGGCAGTTGGAGGCAGGCACTGACAATAGGGGGCAGATGGAAGCTGGCAATAGGGATCAGACATGGAGGCTGGCACTGGCAATTGGGGGCAGGTGGAGGCTGGCACTGGCAATAGGGGAGCAGTTGGAGGCAGGCACTGGCAATAGGGGGCAGATGGAGGCTGTCACTAGCAATAGGGGGCAGATGGAGGCAGGCACTGGCAATAGGGGGCACATGGAGGCTGGCATTTGGGGGCAGACATGGAGGCTGACACTGGCAATTGGGGACAGACATGGAGGCTGCCAATAATAATAAGTGGCAGACATATGAAGGCGGGACCTATAAACAGGGGCAGACATATCGAGGCTGGCCATAAGAACAAGGGGCAGACATGAATGTAATAATAAGGAGCAGATATGGAGGCTGGCAATAATAATAAGGGGCAGACATGGAGGCTGGCGGGGGCAGACATGGAGGCTGGCACTGGCAATTGGGGGTAGATGGAGGCTGGCAATTGCGGGCAGACATGGAGAAAGAAACTGGAAATTAGAGGCAGACATAGAGAAAGGCACTGTCTATTGGGGGGCAGACATGAAGGCAGGCACTGGCAATAGGGGCAGACATGGAGGCTGGCACTGGGAATAATATGGGGCAGACATGGAGGCTGACTATATTAATAGGCGCAGACATGGAGGCTGGCAATAATAATAAGGTGCAGACATGGAGGCTGGTAATAATAATACGGGGAAGGCTTGCAGGCTGGACATATAAAGAGGGGCAGAAACATGGAGGCTAGACATTTAATAAGGGGGAGACATATGGATGGCAGGCTTAATAATAAGAGACAGACATATGGATGGCTGAATAAATAAAAGGTGCAGGCACTATACCAGCTGGTCTGGGCAGTACAAGACACACCCACTTTCCCAGACACGCCCACTGGGTGGGACAAAACACATCCCCTCTACAAGGCCCTCTTTCTCCCCTATTCTCAAATGTTGGGAGGTATGTGGTAACCACATGTGTGTTAAAAATGTTTTTCAAACAAAAAGTTAATTAAAACCAGGAAGCTCAGAAACAGAGCATTTTGTACCTAATGGAATGGGTCATTAAGGGTCTGCACTGCACACTACCATTTTGGGCTTGCATGCACAAGGATAGGATCAACATTCAAACCTAACTGTTCAAAGGAAGGTAAACATCCCAGCTCCACCAAAACACTACCTTGCTGACAAGTATGTCTTGTCCACTGACTGTGAATATTTTTTTTAACCTCCTGTGTCTTCTATGAAAAGACAAACTATTAGTGCAAATATACAACAAAAACACAATTTATCACCAAACATCACAGAGTGGGAACAGCCAATAGAGGAAGTAAATAAAAGTGCCAGGATTATATACCACCCTTCATAAATAATTATGTACACCCAATGTCCTGTGATTGACAGGTCAAAATAAACACCTGCATGCAGAACAGTTGAAATCTATCACTTTGAAAAGCCAGTCATGCTAATATTAGCCTTCTGTTAACCTTACCCATGGATATCGTACACCACTATTTCTCTTATGGCGATAAATGTATATTTATTACATTTCATTCGATTACATTCACTTTTACAGTATATTTGTCCAGATTTAGGCAAGAAAGTTCTGCAATCCTGTCCAATCTTCC
This sequence comes from Limnodynastes dumerilii, assembly GCA_011038615.1. Lineage (NCBI taxonomy): Eukaryota > Metazoa > Chordata > Amphibia > Anura > Limnodynastidae > Limnodynastes > Limnodynastes dumerilii. The sequence continues at coordinate 85,143 of WWET01000491.1, forward strand.
CAGCCAGGCTTTCCTGAGTGTTGGGAGGCAGGCTCTTTCTGAAATAGGCTTCTATGCCTAATTTCCCCCCTCTTTATATTTTATAGAGTATACTATATAAACTATTAGGATTATTTAACCATTAGCTGGCCAATCGGATATTAGATGTAATACTTTGATATAAAATATAATAAAAACCAGGCCTGTGAAGGGTTGTTACATGGCTGTGTAATTATACCATAGAATATATCCTTTGGTATCATACATCTTGTCTCTTTTGTACTAATACAGTGCAGATCTCCAATATGTGAAACATTCTTAGTATATAGCAGTTGAGTCATGGTTTTAACACATTCCCAAAATGGAAATGAAACGACAGCTTCTCACTACCATTGTTACTAGAGCTGTGGAAGTAACAGCTTCATTCCTAGTGTACATTTCTGTGATATATTAATATTGCTGCTGCGCTCCTGCCTACTGTATGCTAGTGGCTTAGAGAATTAGAGTCGCTGGCATAGAAATGGTAGAATTACTATATAAACCAAATTGTTGGAAGTTGCTGATTATTGTAACTTAGTTTATTTGAGAAACCTTTGACATTTTTTTGTTGTTTTATGGTTAAAATATTTCAGAAATCACTGTTACTGTAACTTATTAGACTTAAGGGCAGGGCCGCCATCAAATGCAGGGCCCAGGACTCAGCCACTGAGCCCCGCCCCTAGGTGATGTCATTGGTTACGTCACATAGGGCGGGGCGTGGCAGACATGCTTTAACAGCGGGCAGATGCGCAGGGTTGAACTTCCCTGCGCATTGGCCGCCTACTGAATAGCCCTGAGCAGCAAGTATGGGCGGTAGGATACTGGCGATACCTGCATCTACAGAGCTAGGTAAGTATCGGTGGGCAGCCATCAGGTCCGGGCCCAGAACAATACTCCCGGCTGCCCCCCACTGATGGCGGCCCTGCTTAAGGGTATCACTAATAATGAGTTGTGCTCATAGCTCTGATGCCTGACTCCCGCTAGTTTAAGACTTCTTCACAAGGAATTCCCTAGCAGACCCCTACCTAAACACTTCTGCTACATCCACACATAAAATGAGGACACATGAGAAGCCTGGATAGTACAGAGGATGCTCAGCATACTCTTACTGTACTATAAGTACTCAACCACCCCCTCTCTCAGTATTGTAACTGGGCCCCTCTGTCCTTCCCCATCCCACCCTGCTGTCAGAAAGCCTGTGGAAACATTTCCAGTGTAAAAGTTTAGATTCATCCAATGATCACTTTCCCAAAGCTGCGCCAAATGCCTTTAAATTCTTGCCTATTTCACACGTGCATGTGCAGTGTCTTTTTTTCTGGACTTCATCTTATGAGATATCTTGATTGGGTAAGTATCTGAAGGACTGAGATTTTTTATTTAATTTTGCCTACTGAATCAATGATTTCATATATTAACAAGGAACACCAATGGTTATTCAGTGGGCAAAATATATTTTATATAAATGTGAATTGGAGTGACTAAAGTACACCAGACAGGACCCTGCTTTACTCCAAAGGTGCATTTTCAGATTGCTAGGATTTGAAAGTCCTTTTGGTACTGCGGCACATGTGCAAGTTCCTTCGTTACCATAATGGATTTCTGGAATAGATCTATCCTAGTACTAATTCTGCCAGAAAGGTCAGACAAAGCAAGAAGTGGAAGCGCTTCTGATCTGTGGGAAGAAGGGGCTGGATCCAGACCTTGTTAAGTGCATGAACTTAGTTACTCAAGGGCTAAACCATGTTGATTTCAGGGGGAGCCAAGTTAATTGTATTCTTTGCATGCAGGGATATATCTTTAAATCACTTACTGCACACAGATACTGACCAGCTTTACTATCACACTGTTATTTAGACTTGGGATAGGAAACATCACCTCTCAACTCTAATACTGTTTGCAACAGATGAAATATGACTCCCCTGAAATCAACATGGTTTAGCCCAGGTGTAACTAAGTTCATGCACTTAACAAGGTCTGGATCCAGCCCAATGTGTCGGATATCAGTCTGGCAGTTTAATAATAAGGAAACATACAATCCAGATTTCCACTATCCCCATTTTACGTAGGGACAGTGTATCAGTGGATATCTTAAGGTAGGATCCCCTGACCTGTATGGAATTTACGCTATAGCTATGGCTAGATCTGGTTCTGGATCTGGTCCACCATCTGTATTACTCTGCTATTTCAGAGTAATGGACAGCAATCATTCAGGCCTGGATACATATCTTACTGAAATTATAGCGAGTTTTCCATGGCAATTGTAGATTTGTAAACATAGATAACTTTGTTTTCATGCAATAGTGGACTTTTTTGTACAAACATGGGCGTTATAACATGAAAACAAAGTTATGAATGAAGAAGCCCTTATTTCATAAACAAGTTATGTACACATACATAAAGGACCAGATCTCCGCATGTTTTCCGTACATGTGGGTGTCTGTCCGTCTGAGAGAGAGAGGGGAGTGCACGCCCCTGTCACTCTCCTCTCTCATGCGGGCTTTATGGCAGCTTACACTGCTATAAGCCTGCCTTAAATCAGTAGTGCGGATCAGCGGTCCGTACAACCGTTAATCCGCACCAGTGAGCCCCCTCCCACAATGTACACTTTGCATGCTTCCTCACACCCGCTTTAGCAGTGTAAGTGACCCGATGGTCTGGATCCGGCCCAAAGTCACTAATTTTGGAAGCTAATTTGCTTGTGTTTTGAGCTTAAAGCTGATAATGTTGATCATTGAGAATTTGTTTGGGAATGGACAAAAATGTATGACCAATTTGGCCTCATATGATTTTTTTGTGACTGATATGCACCAGACTCATTGTCAGTCCGTAAATAGACCACGGCGAACCAAAGGCATGGAGTCCAACCGCAAGCCTGGTGTTCACCAGAGCCCCTGATGATGGGGATGGTGTTGGCTGCAGGCAAGCAGTAGGTTGCGGCCCTCTGGACAAAACTGAGTGTCTGCATTGCCCCCAAACTGAGGCTTGCAGAAGGTACAGTAGGAGTGGCTACTGAGACTGAATAGTAGGACACTGGAAATGCAGACACCGGAGACACAGGCTGGAATCAGATACACAGGAATATAGGAACCGGAGTCCAGATAACTGGGACCAAGTACTGGAGACAAGACCTGGAACCAGAAAGCCGGAACATATGAGAGGACTCGTGGATACAATATCAGCAGGCAAGGATACCTGTTGCTCTTATAGAGAAGTGGTGTCAGAGAGGGGTTTAAGTAGAGCTGCTGATCAGTGAGTTCCAGCAAGGAAATGACCCACACCTGTGGAATAAGGCCTGCAGCAGAGAGTGAATACCAGGAAGTTCAGAGAACTAAAAGAAGATCATGTGATCAGCAAAGGTAAACAAAAGACATAAGGTACAGTGAAAAGTACCTTGATCATGACAGTAACCAACCTGAATATTGATTAGTCAGTAGGCAGGAGGTGGAGGAGTGGAGGAAAGAATGTGCATTTTGTATTGTGCAAGTACGGCAAGAACACCCACAGTGTTGGACATCTCCTTCTTGTGAAGAGAAGACTTTAGTTAACGTCATAAAGTAAGAGGAGCAATAGTAATAATCATCTAGGGAGCTGCCATTGTTAAGGGTTGGAGTTTCTAAACATATTTATTGACTAGAATATACTTATACCACTCTGTACCTTCTGCTGCTCTTGGCCATGTTTCATCACTATAAACCTGGAGATTAGATCTTATTTTGCAATTTTTATTACATGTTTGGCACATTCCAGTTGTTTATTGGGGGAGAAGGGCATTTGTGGGTATTTTTCCCAATATAAAAACAATAATATAAAAAAGAAAACCACAAACACAAAGCTGAAAAGAATAAATTTAATGAATTAATTCTCAATTAAGAAGATATGAAAGCAAATAAACATGAATTGGTTACATCTAAAGCTCTATTGCTGGAAAGCTGGATTGGATTAGGGAGTTAAGGAACCGGAAAGTGTAGATTGGGTAATAGACACACCTCCACATGGAGGCATACGTAATGTGGGTGGTATAGAGCTGTCACAAATACACTGAAGATGAGGTTGTCAGATAATTGTTGAGTCTTCTTTCCACCCAATGCAACCTTCTCTATTTTTTGCTAATAGCTTTTTTTCTATTTACGGTCATAAAATGACCTTATAGATTTACTCATGCTCTATAGAAGTTTTTTCCAAACAAAAAGTATGCTCACCTTTCTCATTTGCAGATAATACAAAAAACTTTAGTGTATGTGACATTTTTTATTTTTTTTATTTTTAGTAAATATTTTTATAGACTGATTTTATTTGGATGAATGCATAGCTGATGTACACCTTTCATGTGTAATCAAATTAAAAAATTGTTGAAAATAAATTTAACATTTAAGTCTGCACAAAATAAATAATGATTCTAGTCAAGGAAATATGGAAAACAAAAAAAAGAGGCAGGCATATTATAAAAATGACAGGGTGCACTTTCACAAGTGACAACTGTCGGTGACAAGTAAAAGCTATGTGCTGCATGCTCCCCTGTCGGTGACAAGTAAATGCTATGTGCTGCATACTCCCCTGTCGGTGACAAGTAAATGCTATGTGCTGCATACTCACCTGTCAGTGACAAGTAAATGCTATATGCTGCATACTCCCCTGTCGGTGACAAGTAAATGCTATGTGCTACATACTCACCTGTCAGTGACAAGTAAATGCTATGTGCTGCATACTCCCCTGTCGGTGACAAGTAAATGTTATGTGCTGCATACTCCCCTGACGGGGACAAGTAAATGTTATGTGCTGCATACTCCCATCGGTTACAAGTAAATGCTATGTGCTGCATACTCCCATCGGTTACAAGTAAATGCTATGTGCCGCATACACCCTGTCGGTGACAAGTAAATGCTATGTGCCGCATACTCCCGTCGGTGACAAGTAAATGCTATGTGCTGCATACACCCTGTCGGTGACAAGTAAATGCTATGTGCTGCATACTCCCCTGTCGGTGGCAAGTAAGTGCTATGTGCTGCATACTCCCCTGTCGGTGACAAGTAAATGCTATGTGCTGCATACTCCCCTGTCGGTGAAAAGTAAGTGCTATGTGCTGCATACTTGTAAAAACATTTTCTGAAATTTATGAGGGAATAACAGGGAAATACACCCACAAAAAGACATAGCTCTCTACATTAGCAGTAAACACAGATGGAAACAACCACGAAATATATAGTGGAAGGGTGAAAAGTACTGTGAAAAAAAGAAATGCATGTATTTGATATCCTTTTCCAATCTTTTTTCCATTTTTTTGGGTTTTTTATGGACTATGCGCATCAGGATTATTTACAGGTTAATATACCTATATCCTGCCTCTACACAATTCTGGCAGAACATTGTTACTATTGGACAATTGTGATTAATTAAAGCATTATTGCACCTTTAAGAGTTAGCCCCTTCAGCAAGAGTTGCCATTCAGCTTGAGAAAGAGACCCGCACCGGCCCTGAAATGTGTCGCTGGCTATTGACTCCGATTACAGACTTCACTCTCTACAGAACTTCACTTCTCCGCACCATGTTCCATCCAGCCAACCAGGAGAGCTGTCATCTCTAGGGAAGTGCAGCACCATGTTAGAGATTGGTGTTCCTTTTCTATGCCTCCTTTATGTTGTCTGTGACA
>WWET01000491.1:92508-115754 GCA_011038615.1 Limnodynastes dumerilii
CTTGCGCCGGCTGAAGTTAGGGTAGCCTTCAGCCGGCGTAAGGAAGGGGCCATACGCCCGCACAAAGGGAGTGCCAGGGGGAGGTAGCGATGTAACGCTGAGCGTTAGCACGCTCAGCGCTACATCGTACCTCTGGATCAGGCCCAAGGAGTGTTTGGAGGGGTTAGCACTTGAATGCAGGTCCTTACCTGTTAGCGGATCAATCTTCGTGACTGTGGGAGTTGCATTACTGCCACTGTAGAAATTAGAGGCTTTCAGCAATTGCCAGCATTTATCCTTCAACTGCCGCATGGGGGTCTGAAGTGAAATAGACCAATCCATACCCTTCCAGTCTGGATCAGGCCCTATAAGTGTATATTTGTATAGTGAGTACCAAGCTTTAGTGTACAAATGATAGAGAACCATAAAGCATGATACATACAGTACAAATGATACAGAATATGGACACCCCCTTTATAAACACACACCTTTAATGTCAAAATAATGTGATCTACTATTGTTTGACTGCAAGACATAAACACAAAATATTTCTGTCTAGAAAAAAAAACACAGGAGATTCCAAACAATAAAGTCACACTCTGCATATTACTCAAAGCCCTTTAATAGTCAGTTATACTCAGGAGTAATAATAAAGTATTTGAAGTGAGCTAGTCACCCAGAGCTTTATGAAAGAAATTCTTAAATCAAACTGCAGCAGCCACATACTAAGCTGCTGCCCTGTTCTGTACAGGCCAATCACAACAAATGAGGAAGAACTACACACAAGAAGCTGCTTTCCCTTATAAAGTCAAGACACAACTGGTATTTTGCCTGTTATGAGTTTAGGGGATTACACACATTATTTCATGTTTTCCACAATACTCACTGAAACGTCTTGTTTGAGCCATATTTTCAATGGTTTTACATATCCCAAGGCAAATGCCTGATGTGTACTTTTAGAACAATGTTTTCTCAAGCTACTGAATGCAGAATTAGATATTCATAGTAGCAATGCAAAACCCATACACTGCTAATACAAGTTTCTTTATCCTGTCGGTGATGAATAATCAGGGAAGCTTACACCCCTGGGAGTGCCAGACGACTCTTCCAGACATGATAAACATGAAGCTAACTTTGTTTTCCCTTAATAAAATAATTTTAAACTGGAAATATTTTGCCTGGTATGTTTATGACTGATTGTCATTTTAAAAAAATCCAATTAAAGAATTTAATTTGCTTATTCAACAGCCTATGTTTTCCGCGTGCCTCTATTTTAAGTAGGTTTTCTCTCCTGACTTTAAAACTTCTGCTGCGTCTTTATGTAAAATGAAATCAGAAATATAGACTGTACAGAGGGAAGCTTAGCACAGCCTCACTGCACTATTTACATACATCCCATGCACCATATCCCACCGTGTCCTAGCATCAAAAATTGTTCCAGATCCGTACTGGAATGCTCCTTTTATGGAAGTATGGATCCGGTCCTAGATGATTTAGATATGTCTATAGAATAAAAAGCCCTTGGTAATCTTTCCCCCTGACACTTGTGTAAGTAAGGAGCTGCTAAATTGCTGGCTGGGTGCTCACAGGTCTTGGACAGCAGCAGTAAAGGCCAGAGTGTTGGACGTGTGGAGACAGGGTTTAGATAGATCACCAGCAGGCCAGGCGGCAGGGAAGGACAATGGGGACAGCCCCAGCAATCCATTGCTGCAGACAACGGCTGCGGATTTAATCCGTTCTCCACTGACATCTTCAACCTATTAATCATCGCTTTCTGAGAGACCGGAGAACTCTCCAGCTTTTCAGACAGCGATGACTCATTCACTCACTGGCCTCTATTTACTTATAACTACGCTGCGGTCATTACGTACCTTAGTCAGACTCTCTTCTCCTCACAACTCTGGTCGCAATATTTACAAATATTCACCCCTCTGGCGAGATCCCACAATGACCTGTGAGATTTTCACTGACATCATTATTACTTGCACTAAATTGAAGTTGCGGTTCATGTGCAGTGGGTCTGTTTTGAATATGTCTAAGCCCTGACAGGGAAAATACTGCTGTGATCCTGTCAGGCTTAGACATTTTCAGAGAAGGGTCATTTCAGGTAAATTTTTGTAATTTTTTTTAATAAAATATATATATTTTCATTTTTTTTCTCCACTGTAAAACTCAATGGAAATAAAGTCTAATCAGTCCAGAAAGGCCGCAGTATGGATGCATAGAGATCAGTCCTTCTATGCTTCACTATGTATTGCCTGCTAAGGTGCAGCACACAGTAGCAAGTATCGGTGGTAGGATACCGTCAATGCCTGCAGCTGCAGGGCTAGGGTAAGTTTTGGTGGGCTCCATTTGTCTTTGGGCCTGAGACAATAGTCCGGCTTGTCATATCCCCCCCCCCACCGAGGGTAACTCTGATTCCGGAACTTGCTTTAGTTTCAATAAAAATCCATATAATATATGTGGACCGAATCCTGATTTTACGGTAATGAGATGTTTTTCAGTCGCTAGGATAGGAAAATGCTCCCTTTTTGTACTGGGGCACATGATCAGGTAACACAGTACCAGTATATACCAGAATGGAACCCTGGGTCTTTTGGTATGATATTTGAAGTGCTGACCTCTGTTGTTGTGAACGTTGCTTCTTATAACAACAGTGTGTGCGTGTATAATGGGCCGTATTCAGAGATCCGTTTTCTAGGGGAGTTCCCTGCGTATTTTTAGGATCGGATCAACTGTGCATGTGTAGTAAGTTTATTTACATAGTTTACGTTGACTATACGCACATAAGTGCCTAACGGACATACATGTGAATCGCACTTGGGGACATACGCACGGAAATCAGCATGGGAAAATTTACATAAAAGTACATTACATTAAATGAACGCATGTTATCAAGAATCGCACGGAAGAAGCACATATACGCACGAAAGTGCACACGTAAAGAACAGAGTGGTCTAGGGACTCGTAAGTTTCCGACAGCACGTCCGGGAGAGGGGAGTGTCGGGGTTGTTGGTGGGTGTTTCCTTCCTCCAGCCATGCATATAATTGCATACATTAAAAAAATCAGATCTCTGAATATGGCCCAATATATGCAGGGTTGCTGACTTTCCTTTTCTTCCCTCCAAGAGATAGCTGTCGATATAGGGGTGGAGCATGTTGACGTAATTTATGCAAATTGTGTATACATTTTATGTCATCAAGTCTCACCCAGTCCCTAGTAGCACTAAGGAATAGTAGTGTTGCTAGGGGTGTGGGGCTCCGGTCCGAATGGCCGGTTTTCCAATAGTTTATTCCTCCCCAGCCAGTTGCGAACGAAAGCTCCGTTCAGATAAATTGTAAGTAAAAATAGTCCCTTCCCTAATTCCAACCCTAACCCTCCCGACTCACTATGCTAACCCTAACCCTCCTTTCCTGGCAGCCTGACCCTAACCCTCTTTCCCCTGCAGCCTGACCCTAACTGACCCTAACCCCCCCTCCCCTGCAGCCTGACCCTAACCATCCCTCCCCACCAGCCTGACCCTAACCCGCACAGATAGGTTACTCACCTGTTCCTGGTCCGGCGAGCAGTGGCAGAGGTTCGGTGGAGGGATATCACAGACGGCAGAAGGACAACGGTAATTGCGAAAGTGAATGGGTAAAGTATGCTGAGCGGCATACTCACCCATTCACTAAAAAAAAGGCGGTAAGTATTCGAAAATGGGATTTCAAAAAGTAACTTTCGGAAGTCCCATTTTCGTCAATTACACTCTCGTACCGGAGAGTGTAACCGTGTTGGTAGGCAATGTGCAGGACCTAACTCTGTGGTTTGCATGAAATCACGGCCTCAAGTTCACTGCAGAAGATTTGCATGCTCTCCCTGGATACTGGAAGAACTGCCTGCCCGGATGTTCCAGGAGTGTCAACAACCCTGAATAAGGGTCATCTATGTATATACTGCTTGGGTTCAGCTGACTTAAGGACAGAAAGATGCAAATTATGTTGAAGGCTTTAAAATCTTTGATCTAAGGGGTAGATCCAGACCTACGTTCCCTTTCCGTTTCAATGCGTAGTGTATTTATGTGCTTGTAATTACTATGCACTTCCCCTCGGTCGGCGTACGTTTTACGCTTTCCAAACCTTACCTTAACTTTTACAAGCGTAACTCCTGTCGGCCGTGATGGCTGCTTACTTACTACTAACTTACCTAAGCTCGCCCATACTGCCCCTTCGGTCGTAGTTATGCTGTTGATAGTAGTTTGTTACGTACGTTCAGAGTTACGTGCCGTAACATCTGCCGTGCGCATGCTCAGTACATACAATATAGCGTTTTTATGTCTCCATCAAGCGTAAATACGCTTGAGAACGTTGTTCTGTATCTGGGCCTAAGTGTTTATGCTATCCTTAAACTCAGGAAAGGCCACTAAATTTGGTTGAAAATTAATTGGTCTGATCCACTTTTGTTACATGTTCTCAGGACTTTAGATTCTTATTGTTAATTATCTTTAATAAACCTCTTCCAGTTTTAATCCAATTATATAAACCTCCTACTCAGATCATGACTGAGCCAGATCATCCTGCAAACTTTTACATTTTGTTACAGTCATTCACAATATCAGAAAATCAGCATCTGTGAACTTTAAAATCGTGGGCCATCAGAATGCTTGGATGATTACCATCAACGTGAAAATCCAGACAGCTTGTTCTAATATACTGTACCTTAAACTACTCCAATTCTGCTAGTGAGACATAGGACAGTCAATGCAATAAAGCTTTCATGAGTATCTGTTCCCATCTTTTAAAAACAAGCTACTACATGAATACAAAGTGGTTCCTTCTATTATAAATATAGCTGATTATGTGCTAAATGTGCATGGAAATATTTACATAATAAAAAATACACAAACATCCTGATTAAAGAATATGAGCAAACAAAAACAGAGAAATTGGTTTCCGGGGCCAGGCCACCGGAAGTCTTGTACCTTACACCTGTTGGATGTTAATTACACAGACCTTACACAGTAAAATCAAACATAAATCACTAATATCAAATAATACAAACCTGTTTAATTAATGATTAAACAATGTATTTGCTTTGGGTTGCTAAGGTGACCCTGAGCCAGATCCTAAGCTAAGTAAGCTATTGTATTTAGGCTAGCCGATGACGTCAAATTGGCTATTTGTATCTACTGCGCATGCGCGTGGCAGATGTTACGCCACTCCTAACGTACGTACCATCAGCGTAAATACGAACGAAGGGGCAGGGGCATCAATAAGACACCCATAATTACACTTTGGAGTTTGAGGGAGGCATTTAAATTCAACAGTATGGGCTAGCTTTGGCCGTCACGTACGTAAATCCATTACGTACGTCAGTACTTACGCTAGGAAAAGTTAAGGTAGGGTTTGGGCAGTGTAAAACGGCCAAAGTACGTATGACCAAGGGAAGTGCCTAGGGGAGTGCATAGAACTTACGCCAGAGTAAATACTCTACGTGTTCTAGTGTAATTAGCACATAGGTCTGGATTTAAACCCCCTGTCTCTAATTGACACACACACACACACACAAGACACCTGCTTTGCTGTTAAAAGACCAGAGTGTTCAAACGTGCATAATCAAGAGTTACAACCTCTGTTCTTGAAATCAAAAAGTTAAAACAAAAAAAATTTGAACTGTCTCTGGTAACTGCAAGTGAAATGAGAATACTGTGTAAACAACACATAATGACTTTCCCAACACCACAATATGTTTCAGTATATTCTCATCAGGAAGTATCTGTTGAAGTGAAGTACTTTCAAAGGCTTTGTGATTGTGCTTTTCATAACCTTTTTTTCTGCCAATAGTATTGTTCTTGTATAAACTCTTAAAAATAGAGTGCAATAGAAATGTTTATCTGACAATTGTTTGGAAAGACATGAATTCTTTATATCTTTTATAGAAAAATTCATACAAAAAAGTTACACACTAGTTTATAATCTATTCATGTTACAAGATATTACATATAGCATTACTATTTAAACAGGAAATTGCACACTGCATATATTAGCCTTGCATAGCAGTTATAGTCAGGAATACCCCATTATAAATATAGCCAGTTCCTGTCTCATACTGAAAATGAGAAAACAGTAAAATAACTGATTTCAGAAAATCATGACAAACAGCTTCAGCAACAATGTACTGAAATAATTCATGACATTATCATAGTCATGAGGACCAGAAGGGTTAATGAAGAGCTGACCCCTCAAAAGCAGCTTCTAATTCTCTGCTCTATGCAGCATCGGACAAAATTAGCAGTAAAGCAAGAAGCAGAGAAACTCCGAAAGGAAAAGACATCTATCCATCCATATGTATGTATGTATGTATGTATGTATGTATATATGTATATATAAGCTCCCGATATTTTAAGGGAGCCAATCAGGAAGCTGAATGGCTCCCTATTCTTCAGAGCTGCTGCTGTTTTATATCTATATACAAAGCTGCTTTGACAGCTTTGAAGGTATACTTTAAAGCTGTCAGAGCAGCATAGCACATAGTTATACAGCAGCGGCTATTGCATGCAGGATTACAGATAAGAATCAGCCGAATCCGCGCTTCACACAGCGCAGTTACGGCTGATCCCTGTCTGTACTACTCCCTGCAATAGCCGCTGCTGTATATCTATGTATTATGCTGCTCTGACAGCTTTAAAGTATACCTTCAAAGCTGTCAGAGCAGCTTCATACATAGATATAAAGCAGTAGCATCATAGAGAGCGCTCTCCCCCTCCCCTCTTCTGCTAGGAATTATCGGTCCCAGCAGAAGAGCTGTATGGTGCCGATAATGGGACATTTCCCTAGCGGGAAATCGTCCGTTTATCGGCCCACCCCCTGCTGGGACCAATAATCATACTAGTGTATGGCCAGCTTAAAAGTTCATCAAATCTTTATTCCAATCCAACATTTCAGGGGATATGACCTCTTTCCAGAGAGAGATGATTGATTGATTGATTGATTGATTGAAAGATAGCTATATTTATAGATATAAAACCAAACAAGGCAGCCAAAGTGAGAATTCTAGGTGAGGATCCATTGTTTGGTTATAGTTACACTTGCATCTGGATATACTGGGAATGATAGTGCTGTACATGCTTGCACAAAATTATGGGTGGCCTTCGTGCAATCCAAAGACACAAGCATACTGTGCCTGAATAGTGTGTGTACTTCTGTCTCAATGTGAATGCACTACACCAAAATCAAAGAAAGAACAGGAGCCACAAGAATGAAGATGGGGAGGGCAGGTAAGCTTAGGATGAGGAAGGGTAGGCTATCCTAAAGAAGGGAGAATTTGAGAAGGATTGAGGGAGAATTTGAAGGATTGGAGAGTGCTGGGTTGCCTGATAGGTTGTTGTAGGTTGTTCCAGTGCAGAGAGGTAGCCCGGGAGAAGTCTTGGATTCCGGAGTAAGAGGTATTTATCAGGTTGGAGTTGAGGCAGCGGTCACTAGCAGACTGGAGAGGTTGGTTGGGAGTGAGGATGGAGATAAGGGAGGAGAGGTAGGGAGTGGTGGAGGAGAGAACCGTGTAAGTTGTGGTGAGGAGCTTGAAGAGAATTCTGAAAGGGACAGGTAGCCAGTGTAGAGATAGACAGAGAAGGGAGGTGGAGGTAGTGTGTTTGGAGAGGAAAATGAGTCTGGCTGCGGCATTAAGTATGGATTGTAGGGGAGCAAGGCGGACCAGAGGGAGGCAAATGTTGCATTAGTCGAGACGGGAGATAATGAGAGAGTGAACAAGCATTTTAGTGGCATCTGATCTTAAGAAGGGTCTGATGCAAGCTATGTTGCGAAGGTGAAAGCAGCAGGACAGTCAAATGGCACGGATGTGGGAGGTAAAGGAAAGTGAGGAGTCAAGGATGACACCCAGGCAGCGGGTTTGGGTGGAGGAGGAAATGGTTGCTGATAGTAATGGAGATAGTATAGGGAGAGGGGACTAGAAGTTGTAGAGCGAGAAGAGGGGAAGAGGAGATGGTGGTTGAGACATAGAAGGAGCAGCCCAAGAGATAGGAGCACCAAGATTGGACAGTGCCAGAGAGGCCGAGAGAGTGAAGGGTGTAGACCAGGAAAGGGTGATCAACAGTGTCAAAGGCTGCCAATAGATGCAGGAGGATTAGAAGAGAGAAGTGGCCCTTAGATTTCGCAGAGAGAAGTACGTTTGTAACCTTAGTCAGAGCAGTTTCAGTGAAGTGGTGGAAGCAGAACCCAGACTGAAGAGGGACTAGGATGGAGTTGTCAGTAAGGTAACTGATTAGATGGTTGTAAACAAGTCCTTCAAGCAGCTTGTAGGTGAAGGGGAGAAGGGAGATGGGTCAATAGTTGGAGGGTGAGGTGGGGTTTTATTTTAAAGGATGATGGAGACACACTCACCCATTCTGAAAAAAAATGTAGAAGATGGTAAGTATTCAAAAAAGGGACATCCAAAAAGGAACTTTCGGATGTCCCTTATTTGGACTTCAGATTTTCTAGGCGGAGAATGCAACCGGGTGCAGGGTGTGCAGTGCATACAGGCCCATCAGAACAGGGGGCCTGTACTCTACACCAAAATCTATGTATATAAATATACATAGGGGTGCCCAGGGGGGAAATGGAGGCCTTAGGGGACAGGGGGTCATGTACAAATACTGCACAAGGGTCCCCTTACCTCTTAAAACTCCCCTGGAAGGAGATAAGTTCGCAATTATATGCATCTAAGTTGCAAGGCAACTCCCTTGACACGCCCTAATTTTTCATGTTCTAAACTAACTTAAGAAGAACATAGGCAGCCCTATCTTTCCCTGCTTATGTTTTTTCTTATGTTGCTAAAGTGCTAAGCAAATTGTGCCCTGTCTGTCCCATTTAAATGCCTCCAACCACCTACTTTTTTAACTTCCTTCTTAACATGGCCTGGTACGCCCCTTCTTATTTATCTAATTAAAAGCGGGGTTAAGAAATCACTCTTAATGGATCTCCGTTCCAAAGTTCTGTGTAAATAAGGGTACTACGCATGCACAGTTTATCCGTTCTTAAAAATACGCATGCAAATAGAAGCAGCTTCTTAACTATGAATACAGTCCATGAAGTTCTTCTTTCTGCACATTATGTGCATCTGAAAGCAGCTGTAAGAGTGACCCTTTAGATGTGTGGTTCAAGATATATGTTTAATATATACTGGGTGGTGAACAATGTATATATAGTTTAATAGATAATATGGTATATGATACATACTGGGGAATCTGTGATGTATATACTGAAAATGAATTAAGTTTTGTAAGAATATATGGATGGGTTAGAGGCTCGAAAATGATAGGCAGGGGTGGATTTTAGATTATGTAAGACCGCAGAATACATTGCATCTGATCACTGTTACACACCTTATACTTATGGGACTTTACACTTGCCGTTCCTAGCCTCGTTTGGGAACAACCTCCTTTTTACTTTTTTAACTGGCGTGTCCTCAGTAGGTTTGCCTAATAATTGACTGGTGCAACTACCTTTATATACCTTATCATTAGCAAGAACACTATTCTTGACAAAGCATCAAGGTGAAACGCGTTTCAGTCAGTAATGGGTGACCGAGATGCAACTCGGCTCCCGTTTTACCTGCACATGCTAACTTATCTTTCTATTGCATTGCCACATTTTTGCTGTCATTTACCAGCCCCCAGCCAGGCCCTTGTTCATAGTTCTTTGAGAATTTTATTGCCTGGCTCACCCATTATCTCTCCTCTGACCTGACTTCCATTATCTGGGGTGACTTCATCATGCCCTTTGATAACCCTTCCCACTCCAGCACCTCTAAACTTTTCCTCATCCTTTGGCCTGACTCAATGGACCACCTCCCCTACCCACACACACACACAGGGGCCATTCCCTTAAACATTGTCTTTTCTTAAAATCTCTCATCTCCCAAGCATCCAACCCCCGTCGCCTCTTTGCCATCTTTAACACTCTCCTCTCCCCACCCCCGCCTTCCATCCCACCCTCTATCTCCGTATCCAACTTCTCATCCAAAATTATCTCCATCAGAAATGACATCTCCTCAACCCACTCTCCACTCCCCCTTCTATGCAACCATCATGAGTTTTCTTCTTTCTATCCTACAACAAGCGGCAAATTCACTCCCTAATAACATCCTCCCCACCCTCAACCTGCCCTGTGTATTCCATTCTCTCAAACCTTCTCAAGCACCTCTCTCCAACTGCCTGCTCCCATCTAGCCCACCTTTTCAACCTTTCCCCCTAATCTGCTATCGTCCCTTCCTCTTTCAAGCATGCCCTTGTCTCTCCCATTCTCTAAAAACCGAATCTGGACTCTACATTCCCCCCCAGCTACCGACCTATATCCCTTTTCCCCATTGCCTCCAAACTTCTTGAGTGCTTAGTCTACCAACGTCTCATCAACTACATTACTGACAACTCTCTTCTGTACCCCCTCCAATCTGGTTTCCAGCCCCCCCATTCCACTGAGACCACCCTTACCAAAGTGACCAATGAACTTTTATCTGCTAAATCCAAGGGCCACTACTCCATCCTCATCCTTCTTGATCTGTCAGCTGCCTTTGACTATCCTCTTCTGCTTCAAACCCTCTGCTCTTTTAGTCTCATTGACACTGCTCTCTCCTGGTTTTCCTTCTATCCCTTTTCTGTTTCAACCCCTAGCTCACCCCCTTCCCCCTCCGCTCCCTGTTGACTCTGTCTTTGGCCAGCTGCTCTTCTCCCTCTACACCTCCTCACTGGGTAACCTCATCAACACTTTTGGTTTCAACTACCACCTCTACGCTGATGACACCAAAATTTACCTCTCTTACCCTGAACTCAACTCCTCTCTTCTGTCTATGATTTCCGAGTGCCTTGCGTCCCTATCTGCATGAATGGCCAAACGTCTCCTCAAGCTGAAATTCGCTGCCTAGGTATCAACCTTGACTCCTCACTTTCCTTTATACCACACATCCGTGTCGTCTCACATTCTTGCTTGCTTCACTTTATTGTACTTTTGTGATATTTGTATATTTTATTGTATCTTATTATGTACTATGCTGTTCATCCCTACCCTGTATGTCTGTACTGTATTTTGTTGTTGTATTTTGTACGGTGCTGCGGACACCTTGTGGCGCCTTATAAACAATAATAATAATACTATTCACCTTATTGACCATTCGGTCTGTTAGCAATTGTGGGCACTTTAGAACAGGGAGGGCTTTGTAACCCCTCAAGGGGAGAAGCCCTGCCATAAGGCGGGTAGGCACTTTTACAAGGTTAGCCTCTGGTAACCACAAGTATAGGGAGGGTTCCCTTATAGAAGTTATAAAACCACCCCCTTTGCCTATATCCTGATAATTGCATTTCACTTTTGTGCATTTTATTTAGTCATTTTCGTTTTTTCAGTATATACTGTATTTAATAATATCTCTGAGCTTTTGGTACATTGTTACCTGCTTAATTGTGAAAGTATATAAGCTGATGTATAATTTTGATAATTTGAAAAACAGTGTGATACCTATAAGAATTCAATTTCCCCTTCATGGTTATTGGTTATAATTATTGCGCCAAGGTGTTATAGGTGTGGAATTCAATAAGTGATTGCGTTACAGCTGCCGTCGCTTCATGCGAACGGCCATCTGATCTATCTCCGTCTCCCCGCGGATTACCTTCAGTCCGGCCGCGTGTCAGCCCTGCAGGGACTTCCCCTCCCGACAGACTGTGTAGCAACGGCGTCCCGGATACCCAACACTCATGGGCGCTGCGGCGGTCGCAGGCGTGCGTCCCACGTGGTAACACTGCATTGAACTCCTCCTTGTTCCTTAAGCCCAGCAGCAGCCAATCAGTGAACTCCAGACCCTATATCAAACCCTCAGTGTCATAGATCAGCGCTGGTTATAGCGTCTATTTGTCAGCCTGTGACCTGCTATTCTCTTTACTAGTGCCTTTGCCTTGTGCTTTGTGCCATTGATTTCTGAGTGTCCCATCCTCTGCCTTGTTTATCCAGTCCTGTTTATCCCATTGTTCACCTCTAGCACTCTCTCTCCCACCTTAGTGTCTCAGCCTTCCCAGATTCCCTTTATTTTCCCTGTATGTATGTACTTGTTCCCTCCGGGGAGTCCCAGCTTCTTGTGTGATTGTGTGAGTGTTGGCCCCTTTTTGTTCAGTTAGTCCTGTGCTGTCCGGTCTGTCTCACCCCAGTCTGTTGTGTCACGTTCTTCGGTCTCTGTGGTCCATCGCCAGTCAGAACCTTCTGATCCGCCGCCTTCTTCCCCCTTCTTCTGCTCTTACCTTTACTCACCTGTTACTCCTCCTGATGTTCTGCTCATCTCCCGGGTAACTTCTCCAGGGTCGTATTCCTGACAGGTTCCTATCAGCTCCAGTCTATCCCCACCATCAGGGGCTCTAGTGAACACTCGGTCCGAAATCAGGTGATACAGCTTGGTGAATTGCTCGCCCTTTTATCTCTCACAGTCACTCCGGTTCCGTATACGAGTAATCCCGGAGTACTCTACCATTTCCATCTCCTACCCACGGTCACCCCGGTTCACAGTCCAGGTAATCCCGGGGTACCGTAACAGATTGAAGCCATTATTGTTGGTAATTTACAATATTTTGCCTTTTAACTATTTTTGTTTTTTTTGTTTTTAATAGCATGAATTAAAAGTTATATTATATATACTACTTTGTTTCATTTTCAGGGCTACTAATATTGGGTATCTAATAATTGATTTATTGATTTGGATAATTGAATCTTGGATGTGCACTTTAAATCAAGCTTCTGTTTGTCTTTTGTACCATACTGTACATAGGGGGTGGCTTTAAGAAGCCCTTTAAAAATTCTCAATGTGGCCACATGTGGGTGGGGCCAAATAATCATTGGATGAAGCCAACATTAAAGTGGGTAGGGTTAAGCTTTCAGCTCCAGCAATTCCGCAACTGAGAAAACAGAGTCAGTAAGCAAAGTACTCTCCCTACTTGCAAAGAATAAAATAAATTTTGTTCTCCCTTAAAAATTCAACATGGCTTTAGCCAGGTGTAAAGTTCTACAAGTTTCTCTCTTGTTTTCATGCTGGTCCATAGTGACCAGTAACAGGCAGTGTGAGGTGGGTGTCATGCTTACATTTTACAGTGTTTTTACACCATGGACTGACCAGGGTAATTGCAAGCAGTAATATTTACTGATCACAGTAATATGAAACTAATGAATATTGCAGTCAGTAAGGCTCTTGCGAAGCATACAGGTCAGGGAAAAGCCTCTTCTCCACTTAACAGTATCATTCAGTAATAGAGAAACACAAGCTTCTTATACACTAACACAAACTTCCGTTTACTACAGAATGAACCATGCAAACAATTTTTTGAATGATAACTGCCTAACTTGGTAAAGTATGGCCTCTTGATTTTAGCCTGGAGAGCAGCTTCCCCCTTCACAAATCTGCTAAATGTACATGAGAGCAAAGAGAAAATCTACAGTAGCTGTAAGCTCCACTAGCAAAGTATATATTACACATAAGGACTGGTAAATGTTTGCTCTTAATGTGTACAGTGCCATACTTCTTGGGCATATACTGCACATGCTCTGTACTGTACAGTGTATCACCATCAGATCTCCTTTTACAGCAGCTAACACCCAGCACATTGTTGCATCCTATTCTAAGAGGCCGGCAAGAAGGAAAAAAAAAATCTCCGTACCATATCAGATAATTTCCTTTTATGTACATTGATGGGACGTGCACACCCTTTCAAAGTCAGAACTGTAATTTAGACTACTCCTATGCCCATAAGTGCCACTAGCACACCCAATGCTATAGACATCTTTGTATTTAAGATTTCTAAATATGTATGGGATCCTTTGATATATATCACTTCTAAGATCCCTGTAAAATGTTACTTATTGTCCATGTGAATAGTGCTCAGTGCAGTTTGACAAACTAGTCAGCTTAGCAATTTGCTCTTATTTTACAGCTATGTAGAGAATAAATGTCTATTTACTGAAATGGTTAATTTGTGTGTGATGCCAAGAAAACTGTGTCAGTTATTTGCTGCAGATGTAACTTTGAGCACACAGGCTCATAAACTTCCATGAAAGTGCTACACACTGCCCTAGAAACAGAGAATGTCTGGAAATACCTCTGAAAAGTGTGATCATAGTTCTGAACTGCAGTGACTTGTGCTGCCTGGATTCTGGCCTATGGGAAGCTGTTCAGAGGAGGCCATATATACTACAGCCCTTACAGAGGTACACATATTAAAGTAACAGATTGTTTCATTAGCCCTAAAGCAAAAATACTACATCATTTTCAACCCACTGTATTGTTTTGATATAATCATCTCCATTCAGAATGGTAAATTATAAATTTGGAAAGAATCCTTAATTCAGCTGTGAGCGTAGCACCTCCATAGCGGCAGCAGAAATCCAAAATTTAGATTCTAAGTTCCATGTGTATGAGGGGAGAACACACCCCTGAAACATACAGTACTTCCTCCCCCTGCACCCTACCTTAAGTTTTATGCACCAGCCCCATGGAAAGTGGTGAAATGTACATAAGGTCTTAACTAATCCTTTACTGTATGATTATCATACATCCTCCCCACCCACCATGCATATATTCTATACATATGGTGGGTTGTTAAACCCCGCTGTCACAAAGGTTTCCGGCACAGAATGAGGCTGCAGGTCTTTGCTGGAAACCTGTTGTGCAAAATGGCCTAATTGCGTAATTCTGAACCTGGTCCTTTAAACTGGACTGGATTTGGAACTGGACTCGACTTGGAACCGGACTGGACTAGGACCCAGACTGAAATGGACTTGGAACCGGACTAGACTTGGGATCAGACTGGAAGCGAATGGAATTGCTGGCAGAATTCAGAGCAGTTGCAACAAGAGTCAAAGGTACTGCAAACAGCAGATATTTCAAGGTGGAGACTCGAGGCAATTGAACAATAGATTTAATGGTCTCTGCAGACAATAGGTTTTGCAAGATGATGACTGTAACAGTTACACAATGAATTCAATGGTTTGTGCAGACAGCAGGTGTTGCAGGCTGATGACTGTAGCAATAGTAAACTGGAGACAAGGGGATTGCAAACTGCAGGTATTGCTCACTGGAGAAGAACTACAGTGGACCGCTGGAGCCAGGCTACATGCAAGGTATACAAGTGTTGTTCTGGCACTGTTTGAACAGTGCACAGGGTTTAAAGAGTGCGTCCCAGACAGAGATTGGTAACTCATGTCATGTGGCAGCTGAAAGCAGGATCCGATTGGCTGACTCAGATCATGTGCGGTTTCCAAGGTGGCGGCATTCATGTACTGGGGAACATCATGGGCTGGCACCAGAACATGACTGCTGGGAACAAGACAAGGCTGGACAGGAGGCTGCCACATGCTGGGAACAGCACCTCGGTGGAAAGGAAATACAGGCACAGCCAAAAAGGGCTGCAGACAGATGACCCCTGATGCAATAAGTGCTGCGGATTGTAACAACGGGAAGTTTGGAAAGCCCTAGGGCACTCTTAAGTGCTCTAGGTTCTTAAAATAAGGGGGAGGTGGTGGGGAGGGTGCTTTAAGATAAGTGCAGATACATGCTTATCCGCACCTTCCTAAAGCTTTCTTAAATCTGAATATGGTCATAGGTTTCCATTAGTAACACTGGGCCGAATCCAGAATTAATACGGACAAGCGACTTAACGCACATGCAGCACAAGGACTTAAGCATCGGAACAGAGTCAACTGATGCATTGTTCCAATGTGGAACTCTTTATCCTCATGTTTGGCTAAGCCCTTACGTACGATTCTGCATTCCTTACGCAGGCCTATAAAGTAGGGTTCAGGATGCGGAGGGCCTGTATGTGTGAGGTTAGTGCAGAGTGTGTGCACTCTTCTCGCACATAGGTAATTTAGGATTGCAAATTCCATATGTTAGCCTCCAATGTAGACACTAACGTACAGAATGTATCCTTAATTCTGGATTCGGTCCATTTTTTTGCAATTTTTACTATGGCTGATTGCTTAACAAGCAACATATCAGCTGACATCCATCCAAGTATAGTCCAACAAACATTTAATAGTTTCTGATTAATAACTAAATTTAATAAGGTGCACAAGCTCCAGAATAACAAAATTTGGGCATTTTTTTGCTCTTAACAAGTGGAAAACCACTGCATTTTACGATCACCTGTACGCACACCACAGACTTCCACCACAGATCTGAATCCTCAAGATCCAAGCTTCCCTGCGATAAGTGTTTCCAATGGCAGGACAGGAAGCGTGCAGTGTGTTCACCAGGTGGGAGAGGGGAAGTAGTTAAATAGCACAACAAGGGCTGGTTTCAGCCCTTACACACTATCCAGTTTTCCGAGCCTTGGAAAGCTTAAGGTGGGGTCCTGCCCTTGCGGAGTGGCCTCCCGTCACATGCAAATTTTATGCAAGTTTGCATATAAATGGGATTCAGAACTGAATACCCGCTGAAGTGCACCAAAAGCAGAGGTCTGGATCCATTCTGGTGTTTTACCAACTAAGTGATGCTTTTTAAAGAAGAGTATTTACAGATTGAAGTCAGAGGTGACTTTAAAAGCAGGGCCACTTGTAAAGTGTGCACACCGTATTAAAACTTACATTTATTATTGTCAGATTCAACATTTGTAATAAATAAAGCCTTAGAGAATAAATGTAATGACAATTGTAACCAATCTAGCGTTATATATGATGGGCCAGATCCAGACCTACATCTGTGTTACAAACAAGCGTAAATACTATGCACTCCCCCGGGCACTGCCACCAGTCGTCTGGAATTACTTACGCAAGGGTAAATACGATGCACTCACACTACCTTAAGCCTCCTGAACCCTACCCTAACTTTTGTCATCGTAACTATGGCAAGACGTAACGGTCGTAACTACGTAGCCAACCCATACTGTACGATTTAAATGCCTCCCTCCACCTACATAGCGTAATTATGAGTGTTGAATGGCTGGCACGCGCCTTTGTTTGTAGTTATGCTGTTGAATGTAGTCTCGTATGTTCAGAGTTTCTGCTTGTAACATCTGTCGGGCATGCGCAGAACAGGAAAAACAGCGTTTTTATGACTACGACGAGCGTAAATACGCTAGCGGGCGTAGGTCTGGATCTGGCCCGGATATAACAATGTATGTATACTGTTAACCCATGATCGGACCCACCAGTTGCCTCAGTCCACTAATAATCATACCATTGAAGTTATGGTTAAAACAGCGCCTAGCAAAAATTAGTTAGAACATTAAGGAGACTATTTTTTGGAATTTTCACATCATAATTGCACACATGAAAGTTTTGATTATATCTTCAATATTTTACCACATATACAACCACAATCTGATTAGCATTGGCTTTTACGATTTATTCCCTTGGTTATAAAATAACATTACTTCTGCGGTTTGAATCTAGTAATAACTTTTATTGACATATCGCTAATAGCTAATCGCTAATTGTAAGAATGTCTTTTAACAATTAAATTCCAATAGTTTTTTTGTGTTGGTATGTACGTTTGCCTTTAGACCAGTATGTCTGTTTTGTTTTTTTTATAATATGCCCCATTTAATTGTTATTGGCAGTTGGATGTGTAAATAGCCTGCTAGATCCTCTGACACACTAGCCTTGAGACAGCCATCATGAAAAAGGGGCGTCGCCACACACGTGGACCTCAGACACCCGTGCCGCATCCCACTTGCAACTAGTGCCACCAGTGTGACGCTGGTAAGATCGTTCCCTTTTTTACCTAACAGCATCACAGGGTATAACAGGGCTCCTTCAGGAGTGAAGCTTTGTAATTTTGTTTTATTTTCTAGCTTAGGGGCAACATAGTAACGGCTTTCTGCTAATTTCCACCATCCGACATACCAGCGCCACACAGGGATACAAATTTAATGTTCTAACTAATTTTTGCAAGGCGCTGTTTTAACCATAATTTCGATGGTATGATTATTAGTGGACTGCGGCAACTGGTGGGTCCGTCCGTGGGTTAACAGAGTACATACATTTTTATATCATACATAACTCTAGATTGGTTACAATTGTCATTACATTTTTTTGCTAAGCCTTTTATTACTAATTTTTAATCTGACAGTAATAAAAGTTAAGTTTTAATACGGTGTGCACACTTTACGAGTGTGAAGTCACCTCTGACTTCAATCTGTAAATACTCAACTATGTATTTTGCCACTGCGTAATACCCTCTTGTAGTTCAATAGTTGAATATTAAGTTTACTAAGTTTTGCTACCAAATCTCTCTGTGCGGATTATTTCCTTCTGTTTGCTTTTTAAAGAAGGTCTGTCTTCAATTCATTATCAGGTCCACAGTAACAAGGGTGCAGAACAGTCATTCATTGCTGTTCTACTATGCATACTGAACAGGAGATGCATCTCAATTTTTCCCCTGGAAGATAATGCTGTTCCTGAAATTATTCAAAAGACAGATTGTATTAAGTATAGAACTACATTTCACCAAACAGAGGCGTATCTACCCCTTGGCCAGGATGACACCCGCCAGTCCCCTACTTTGCCAGGGGCGCTGGACCCATAGATACACCCCTGTCACCAAACATCAGATGCCCTGGGACATAAAAATATATTTGCAATGCCATTGCATTTTCTATTTGTTTTCCATTATATGCAAGAAACTACATGTTTCTGTTATCCGCTTTGCTAGCAGCACTGGAGACTTTCTCCCCTTTGCTCTGGACAAACCTTACTGTTTCTGTTATATAAAAATATATACCTAGTTCTCTCCAATGGCGAAGGGGTTAAGCTCTGATTTATCATGTATTAAACCCCTTTCTACTTTACTATGGAAGTCAGTGGGTCCTAATCTTCTATGAGTAATGGGGTTTTCACAAATTGGGACGTCTCCCAGACATTTAGAAAGTAGCAGAGTTTGTACATATGTGCTCTTTATGAAACTGTTCTGTTGTTTTTTTTTTCAAACTACCAGCAGATAAATAGTTACTGGGGAGTCATCTGAGGCTATTTTTACATGAATCAATGCACTAATGGCATTAGTGAACATAGGAAAGAATGAGTGAATATGTATATGGGGCAGTACATAGGCCATTTGTTTTGTGTTCCTAATTAAGTCAAAGTAACAATTTAGAAACTAACAGTTATTAAAACAAAAACAAATTAAATACAGTTTATCCAAAGTGGTGTACATATAGAATATGTCACATATTACAATACATGGCTTTATGTATACAATTTTTCTCATAGTGTGACCAAAGAAAGTGGTGTGGAATATTACTTGCATACTTACACGATGAGAACACTGAAGCAGTAGTAGATTTATCCAGCTCTTGTTGCTTGTGTCAAGGAGGCTTCTTCACATAAATGAATGCCGCAAACACATAAACTGTAATAAGAGTTTCTTCTTAATGCATTATAAGATTGTAAACTGTCCATTTTACATGGAATCTAACAATAGCGGGTGTATTGTAATAAAAACCTCATTGCAATCGTACTGCCTTTACCATTCATTATTTGTTTTCAGTCCAGAACACTGTAAATAATCTAATAAAGATGGTAGGGGCGTCTATTAATCTTGTGCCTAAAGGTGTACTGTGCCCTAAATCAGGCCATGCTGGAAATATACACTGTAATACCACCCTTTCTACCATAAAGATCTTCATTCTCTAAGCTAAACTACAAACACGTCTATCAACAATTGAGATATGTCAAAGTATCAGTATGGTATAAGTGTATGGTAATGTCTACTGAACTGTTTCCACAGGCCCTACAAGTACATAATCATACACATAATCTGTGCTAAAATAGGTCAATATTATTGTTGTATTATTTGTAACAAGGCTAAATTTGTGTATGCCTCTGTATGGCGCTGTGGATACCATGTGGCTTCTTCTAAATAGATATTGATAATAATACCAAACATCAAAGTATAAAGGAGTGGTGGGCATAAGGTGGCCCTGGGGCCTCATAAAGCGCCTAATGCTGTCCTATTTGGCCCCCAAGTTCTTTCTGTGTCAATGTCTGATTTTATTGTGATAGCTTGTAACACTTGTGGAACAGTGTCACTTTGATCAAATGTATTGTGTGAATGTATGTACTACCAACAATAAAGGTAACGTGGGGCCCTCTGGATGGTTAGGGGGCCACATGATGCTTTAGGTTGTCCATCAATGCATTACAAAGATCTCTGTAAGTCTCCTTTAATTAATGTCAGGTCATGATGTCCTTCACACATGCTCCAGAGATGGAAAACCTATTACATTAGTCTGTGTTATAGAGATTGGTCCTTTATCATGTGGAACAAGCCATTCAATCAGTAGGAATACAGGTGAATGAGCATGTGTGGTTAAAGTACCTCATGGTCAGATGCTGTTCGTGGCAAGTTTCTATATTGTAACTCTATATCATCCTATAGAAGGTAAATGTAAATCCAGTGTATTATGATCTGCTGGGGTACAATCTCCCCTGCTATGTGCATAAAGAAATCTCCTTACAGACTGGCCCCAGTGAATACGGAGCAGCATTCACCAGTGATACACCCTTCAGCGTTACCGCGAGATTGGAGTCACTCCCTTTTTGGAAGAGAAATTCCTGCATTAACTCATAGATTCAGAGATCACATTATACCTTTTACTTGTTAGAAGTACAATGCATCTGCCCTGTGTGAAGAAATGTTTATCTTATGCCAGGGACTGCTTGTCAGGAGTACAGTATGTCAGTATTTTACCAGCTGTCCAGAATTTTTTATTTGTTTATATTCCACAGCTGAAATCTCCTCCTGTTTCTTGAGTTCTATAATGGAATGCAATGGAAGAGACCCAGGGCCCTCATCCACCCAGATTAGAGGTTTTTGTCTTGAGGTCCCTATATGGATGTGTTAGAGTGAGAGATGGAGTTGAAGTCTGTCTGTGCTCCTTCTTTGGGAAGCTGGTGGGAGGAGAACAAGCCAACAGACTATATAGTCAAACATGTTCCAGATTTCCAGTGCACCATCCAGGAGCAGCTAACCCCAGCAAAGCACTGTCAGGGTAAGTGATACCCAGTCATTCAACTACTGCAATGGATCCAGGTTTATAGGATGCTACAATATACATAAGCTGTGCAGATGGTATTCTGCTTCTTCCGTATGTACTGATGCATTCTTTTTATTGCTTATAAAGTTTGCTATGCTTTGAATAGCTTTTGGGATGGATAAAATGGTAATAATCAAGTGTTAATTGTATTTGATGTTGGCAGAAAGATTACACGCTTACATATTGCACATAAAGTAAGATTGAAGTCTGAAGTTAGAAACTTTATAGTTAATACAAACTGTAAGCAGATGTTTAACCGCTTATGTTCTGGAAGCAGTTGCAAGTTCATATAGCAAAGCAGATGTGTTTCTAATTTCCAGATGATGACAGATAAAGGCTGGAAATGATAAGTGTCTGGTACAGGGCTGATACATTGTTCCTAGACAGTAAGAGGAGTTTGTGTTTCCAAGCAAAGGGCTGCAGGCTAATGGCTGGCAGTCTGTGATTTCTGAGACAGGGGAAGACTTTACTGCTGAGTTTATGACTAAATATGGTTTCTGCGTGGTGTAGCTCAAAAAATAAATAATAAACAAAACATGATATCCCCCTCCTTTATTGTATCAGAGGGAGGGATTGGCCGGTTGTCTGGCAGAAAGCCTTGGATGTGTATTTGAACGAACAAAACCCCTGACCTGGAATTCTGCTCCCAAATCAGACATTTGACAGACTATTTCCTAATTAGGAAATGGCTTGTCCTGAGCCAGACACCTCTTCAGCCATGCAGAGAAACGGTGTAATACTGAGGGTGTATACATATCCCAATACCAACCAATGCAAAGCAAATGCATTTTGCCACCATGGGTGTATGTTTTGCTTGGGATTTCTTTTATTATACTGGTAGATTTTCCTTTGTGCACTTGAACAGTAAAGTAGAATTTTCAGCGTTTTACAAGAAAAACACACTGCACTTTGTGTGATTACAAGGGAAACCCTACAGTACCATAGTGACAAGTAGTGCATGAGTGGAGGGCGTGGCCCGGTGCAGGTGGCCCCATGGGTGTCTCACGCGCTTTACATACTTTAAAGGTCTCTGATTTTTGAGTAGTATTTTCTATCATTTAATACTACAATTATTTTAAAAGTTAAATAAATAAATAAATTAAATAATTAATAGTTTGTCTTAATTGAAGCATAATTCCCTTCCAAAACAGTCTCATAGCAAACAATCAGTTTCTAGCTCTTACTTTCCTATTACATACTAGAGAATATTAGCTAGAATCTGAGTGGTTGCTATGGGCAACATCTCCACTTTTCCTTTCCTGCAGCTTAGTAAATCTGGCCCTTGGTATCTGTTGTATGGATTGTAGAGGTTCTACATATGCTGACTGGAAAAGGCACTCAGCCTTTCAATATTATTTTGTCTCTGCTTTGCAGACAATTTTTATTAAGTCATAGGGGAAATATATCACCTACCAGCCAGACACTATCTGCATGCATGCATACATACATACATACATACATACATACATACATACATACATACATACATACATACATACATACATACATAGGTAATACCTACTTTTAGAGTGCTGATCATTAGTGTGTAATCATTTTACCTAGAGAAGAAATCCTAATATTAGTCAAGAAGCTGGAGAACATACGCTGAATGGGAACTGCAAAGAAGGAAACAAATTAATATTAGATCACAGCAGTCATATGAATTTACGTTTTGTTGATTGGTACTAAATGACATGGCATCTGCAAACAGTGGGAAACTTGTAGCCATCTACTCTTAACTGGGTATATCTTTGCCGATTAGGATATTTTGGTATTGAGCTATAACTTTATATGACACAGTAAACAAACCTTTTTTTTTTTTTTCCTCTCTGCAGGTTTCTTGTTTGAGAGGTTCAAGTAAGTTGTAATAAAAGATGTGTGACGAGGAAGACACTACTGCACTGGTGTGCGACAATGGTTCCGGACTTTGTAAGGCAGGCTTCGCTGGGGATGATGCTCCGAGAGCAGTTTTCCCTTCCATCGTGGGTCGCCCCAGGCATCAGGTACATGTGACCCTGAAATATACAATATGTCTAGATTCCAATTCAAGTCCTTACTAATCATTTAACATTGCCCTGATCCTTAAGGCTTATACAGTAACTGAATAAATTAAAGCAAGGTGGAGGCATGGTCCATAGCAACTTATAAGATTCGACTTATCATTTAGCTAGAACCTTTTAAATATGAGCTAGAATCTGGTTTCCATTGACATTACTGCCACTTATTAATGGA
>WWET01000491.1:117515-133721 GCA_011038615.1 Limnodynastes dumerilii
GGGGGGGGGGGTAATTACAGAGCAATTATACCCCCTAGACCACTGACTTCTGTTACATAGAGATGATTTACAGTGTTGTAATTTAACAACAGAAAAGAAAATTCTGATTGTATGATTCCTACAAACACTGCTTATGTTATAGATTTGGCATCACAGTTTCTACAATGAACTGCGCGTGGCACCAGAGGAACACCCAACCCTTCTCACAGAGGCTCCACTGAATCCCAAAGCAAACCGAGAAAAAATGACCCAGGTATAATATTTAGCAAAGAGTTTGTATGTCCATACCACCAAAAAACAGCACATTCTTCATAATTGAGAGTCTTAGCTATAACATTTGTATAAGTTATTACTATTCTTATATCCTCAGCAGGGCTCAAAAGTGAGGGGATACACAAGGAAATACTATACCGTCACTTCTCCCACTGATTTATCTGAAAAGCAATAAATCCCCATTTACTTCTATTACTTCTACATTTTCATACCGCCATTTCTAATTTTCCACTTCGACCACTGATCTTTAGCCCATAAAAACCTAAGAGATACTTAAAGGTAAAATGTTAGAATACAGCACTATATACAACACTACATTTACACATTTCAGTTTGGAAGCTAGTGAACTACAAGTTAGTAATAACAAATAGTGAGCTAACATTTATACATGTGTGAAATTTGAAGTTAATAGACTTACATTTTTGTGCATTTTAGAGGAAACGTGTATTAAGGAGTCTTGAAAATGTATCTCTGAAAGGCATGTTCTTCTTGCAGATAATGTTCGAGACATTCAATGTACCAGCAATGTATGTTGCCATTCAGGCGGTGCTATCTCTTTATGCTTCTGGCCGTACAACTGGTAAGTAAAATACAAAATAACTTGTTTAATTTCAGCCTGTTGGTCACTCTCCAGATGAAAACTATTAAACCATTATTTTTAACTTTATAGGTATCGTACTTGACTCTGGTGATGGTGTCACCCATAATGTACCAATTTATGAAGGTTATGCCCTCCCTCATGCCATCATGCGTCTTGATCTGGCTGGCCGTGACCTAACAGACTACCTCATGAAGATCTTGACTGAACGCGGCTATTCTTTCGTAACTACTGGTAAGAGTTCTAGTGTCAAAATAGAGTTTTACTCTCCATAGTCCCTTATTGAAACAAGAGAATAACCATATCATCTTCTCCTGTACACAGCTGAGCGTGAAATTGTCCGTGACATCAAGGAGAAACTGTGCTACGTGGCTCTGGACTTTGAAAATGAAATGGCCACAGCTGCCTCTTCTTCTTCTCTGGAAAAGAGCTATGAACTTCCGGACGGTCAGGTCATCACCATTGGCAATGAGCGATTCCGCTGTCCTGAAACCCTCTTCCAGCCATCTTTCATTGGTAAGCTATAACAATTAGTTACATTTCTACTAAAACATAAAAAAATAGCAAGAACAGAAATGAATGGGAAGCAGAGAGTATCAGTCATTGCGTCAACTCCATGGCCTTTTGATAAAGTTAAAGACACCCACTGTACATTTCTGATGCATTTTCTAGAATGTTCCGAGCACAACTTCTTTAGAAAGGTTTAGCTATTATCTTTATGTAATAGGTTTACTGATCAGTATATATTACTTCTAACCTATCCAACTCTCTAAATTACGCAGGAATGGAATCTGCTGGTATCCATGAAACCACATACAACAGCATCATGAAATGTGATATTGATATCAGGAAGGATCTTTATGCTAACAACGTATTGTCCGGAGGTACCACCATGTACCCCGGCATTGCTGACAGAATGCAAAAGGAAATCACTGCTTTGGCCCCAAGCACAATGAAAATCAAGGTAAGATATTCTAGCTACATCAGAGCAACGTCAGTGGTGCCACTTCACAAAGGCTTGTGATCAACCAATCAGTAATAATACTGTATGTGAACATGACAATTTAACTTTTCATCTGAGCAGCTGAAGACAAGACAAGTAGCTGAACAGGTTTCTATAACCTTTGCTCTAAAGCAGCATCAATGTTAGCAAAACACCTAAAGCTATATTTTTGCAGATCCTGACCTACAGGTGCCTTACACCCACCCGAGGTCAGTGCGGCTGACATCGTAGCGGGGAGTGCACCCCCCCTTGCACTCCCCGCTGTCGGTAGGAAATCTGAACACTTACGTGTCCAGATTCCTACCTTAACTTTTACAATCACATATGCGGCCTTACATCTGCATAACTGATCGTATCGGGGCTTCACCCGCCGGAGATACGACATGCGTAATGGGTGGGAAAGCCCCCTTTTTGAGCCGGCGTTAGTTACGTACGCCGACATTACAGAGTCGGAAGAAGGTTGTGGGCATGCGCACAACCTTCTAGACAGGGGAATTACGTACGCGCTGTACGTAATTTCCCTGTTGGCCGTAGCCTAGCCTCAAGTCTGTAAACCCCATAGGTGTGTTGTTAAAGGGAGGGGGTCTGATATTTGGTAGACAAGTGGGTAG
This sequence comes from Limnodynastes dumerilii, assembly GCA_011038615.1. Taxonomy (NCBI): domain Eukaryota; kingdom Metazoa; phylum Chordata; class Amphibia; order Anura; family Limnodynastidae; genus Limnodynastes; species Limnodynastes dumerilii. The sequence continues at coordinate 120,001 of WWET01000491.1, forward strand.
CTTTATCACTTTGACTAGGGATGAAATGACAAATGGTTCCTACACAAAATGTCCATTAAGGAGACCGGTGTCATTTCTTCTATGGCATAAAGTTTCCAATGATAACATATCCTCAGTAGAAGAATTCTACCACACTCATGCAAGATAAAACCCATTTCCTAGCCTAACAAACAATCTGATAACAAAGCACAGAAAACAACATTTTTTTTTTTAATCTAACAATTGATTTTTGATAACAAGCCTACACAGATTGCTTTTGTTACTAGAAGTAATTGCTTTTGTTACTAGAAGTAATTGCTTTGTTGGTCTACATTTGTGTTTACCCATTTACTTACATGTGTATAGCACTAGCAATTTTATGCTACGCCAGAAAATCTTCTTCTTTATGTGGCATTGTGAATTTGCCCATATTTTTACTTCACTTATCTTGCTCCATTCTCCATCCAGATCATTGCTCCTCCCGAACGCAAGTACTCTGTCTGGATTGGTGGATCCATCCTGGCTTCCCTGTCCACCTTCCAGCAGATGTGGATCAGCAAACCAGAATATGATGAAGCTGGCCCCTCTATTGTACACCGCAAATGCTTTTAAATGTCCTTTTATATTGTCTTCAATTCCAAGTTATATCTTCATGTGTGCTCAGAAGAGTGCATGGCCACCAATTCATTCCAAAATACGTCTTAGTCTCCAATTCGATAAAGTATTTTTTGTTTGTTTGTTATTAATAAAGCTTAAACTATTCTATCAGTAAATTCCATATGGTTTGGTTTCTACTCTGCATTTGTTTTTAGTGCGTCAGATTAATTAAATATTTTAATAACATAAAGACAGTGTTATACTGAAGCTTTCAGGCCAGTATTGGAACAGGGGAAAAAGAAGCTTCCCTCCTGCACTAGGTATCTAAATTTATAGAGATAAATGTATAATATCTGTAAATAACAAGGGTGGGTAATCCAAAAAAAAGGAAAGAAAAGTGTGGTATTGATTGTGGGCAGTCCAAAACACGATAAGCCGATAAGGGTATAGATAAAGGTAAAACAAAGTTAATGTTTATTAAATAAAACTGTTAAAAGAAGAAATTGCTAAATAAAATTAATAAAAAGTGGACAGCATAGAATAAATCTGACTTTATTACCGGTAATATGATGCTGCACTCTTTGGTGCGGAGTATAGCTTAGAATGTCAATGTTGCCCTGAAAAGGTTAACTTAACGGAGATCAATTCAATAGAGATAGCTAATATGTAGAGAGCAATGGAAAGCCTACACACATTTCATATACACAGCTTTTTCAAGGAAGGAGTCTGTACCTCAACCAGGTACCGTTTACATAATCAGTTTTAATTGTGTTTCCACCAGTCGTATCAGTTAGAGAGTCCAAGTCTCCTGTGATTACATAGTAGAAAGCTTTTAGGCTTTTCTTATAGGCTTTTTATATAGAATGGTGATAAATAGATAATTTGTTCCCTTTTATTCATGCCATGTGGAATCATATTATTCAGTAGGAAGATAGACTTTACCTCTATACATTGCAATGCTTTGTTAATGTTGCTCCCTCTTATTCCAAGTTTTTCTTATTGGAGAATGAAGGCCTTCACTCCATCTGATGTCCCTTCATGGCGTGTTAGGAAGTGTCCGGCCATTAATGTTAATGGTTTAAATTTCCATTTGTCTTGTACAGTGTTCCTAATGTTTATAGGTGTCTAGTTTTAAAAGGACTGCTTGTCATACCTATGTAATATATGATTAAATATGGTATTCGGTGTACATTAGTGCCCAATGTATATTTTAAGTGTAATACAATGCACAGCCTGGTGCAAGTAACAGTTAGATAATTAAGTTTAATTATAGAAGGATACTAAAGTTTAAAGCAAATATGTTGTTTTAAGAATATATGAATATATATATATAAATAAATATTTCCCATGCAATGTCATGTCCCAAAGCAACTATCAATGGGAAGGTGTCTGCATTAGAAGACATTTATCTGGGATGCCAACTCTCCTGGAATATCCAGGAGACTCACAAAATTCAGGTAGTTCTCCCGGTATGCCAGGAGAGCCTGCAAATATACTGCAGAAGGCATGAGACCCGTGGTTTCATGAAAACTACAGCCTCAAGTCCTGCCCCCTTGCCTGGCAACACTAGTATCCTAGTGTTACTTGGGACAGGGAGGGACTTGATGACGCAAATTGTGATTAAGCCCCTAACCTAAAAAAAAAGGTGGTAATTGGTAGTCAGGGGGAGTGGCTTAATGTCACAATTTGTATAAATCACATTATTAAGACCTGTTCCCTGCAGGCATCTATGGCTTCCCTCTGGGATATCACAGAGGGAAGCTATTAAAAGTCGGCAACCCTGTTTAACACTGAAGAGAAGAAACAAAGCTATAGTGGATGTCTCACAATGTGGGTGGGGTTTTTTTCCCCTTAATAACACTTTTTTGTGACATAGGAACGACTTTTCACTATTTAATAATAGCAAGTGGTTACCAAATATCAGCCACAATATGTGTGCTACTATCACTGCATTCTGTTATGATTATTACTTTGCCTGTTCTTTGCACTCCTTGTTTAATTTACCTTTGGACTGATCACATGACAGTCCTCCTGCTGATCAGGTGTATCTTGCATCACTTCCTGGCTCTGGTTACTATGTGACCTTTCTCCATATAATCCTTTCTTCTTACTGTGTTTTGTGTCAGAGCAGCTGCTTATCTAGCCTGCTGATGCCATGTCCTAGAATAGACTCGTGGGTGTTGACTTCCTGCCTTTCATGTTTTTATATTACCTGCTTTCAGGTTGACTGTTTCCTGTGACACCCTTCGGCTCTGTGGATATTTCAATATCCATTTTCCCTGCATTCCACCTACACCTAGCATGTCCATCCCCACCATTAGGGGCTCAAGTACTTTTAAATGATGATACACAAGTTTCTACTGTTGTTGTTCTATTGTTTCATACACTGCATTCTGTGATTCATTTGGAAATAGTCAGATGATGGCATGCATACAAATTAAGAACAGTTAAGTTGGGTACACAACAGCATTTGTTCCATACACCTCTCCTGCTGGGACCAATAATATTAGCAGAAGAGGGGGTGGGAGGGCTCTCTGTGCTGCTGCATATCTATGTACAAAGCTGCTCTTCTCTTCTTCCGCGGTGCTGCTCCTAATGACCATCTGGTCGCTAAGGGGCAGTGTTTTATATAATAGATGACGTTATAAACGCTAGAGCACCAGTGTAACTGACGTCATCTATTATATAAAACACTGCCCCCTAGCAACCAAATGGTCATTAGGAGCAGCACCGCGGAAGAAGAGAATCGTGTCCCCGCCGTGTCAAGTCCAGAAGAGCCAAAGACCCGGATAAGTGACACCAATCAACCGGAACCAAGACTCCAATCAAGAGAAGAAGTTTCAGCACATCCCGCAAGGCTTCCCAAGACAGATGCCAGCAAACGGTGGGTGCCCAAAACTTTTATTCTTTTACAAACACTTAGGATAGGGGACGGTGACCACCGGAGGTAAGTGCACACATTAGGGAACATAATTAGTTACGGAAAATGTATTATTTACATGCACACTTACTGTAATGTGTTAATGTATGTTTGGTGCACACTGTCTTTCTTTTTACACACACTACACACAGCGCGGCATGGTTAGAAGCCATGCTGACGCTGATATTACTACAAGGTTAAGCAATGCTATCCGCACAGCATGGCTAAGGCTTTCAACCATGCAGCATTTGGTTTTTTCACACAAAAGCACGTCAAGTATATTGACATGTGTTTTTGAGGGTCAGGGACCTCTCAGGCTGCAATTTTTTTTTGTGATTTCAGGTCGCACTAAAGGCGATTTTTTCAAATCGCCTTTAGTGAATACCACGATTTTTTTTTCCTATGTTTTGAATGGCAAACATCTGGACAATTTCTGTCCAGTGATTTTTGCCAAGGCGCTTTTTTTTAAAGCCATAAATCACGCGATTTGACCTTTCGTGAATACCGCAATGTGAGTTTAGAAGGTCAAATCATGCGATTTATGGCGATTTAACACAAATTGAGCTTGGTTAATAGAGCCCTTACAGTATCTTCAAACTCTGAATTAAGGCCTCTATGTTTATGTATGACTGGTTCCCTCTAGTGGCCACTAGAGGGAACAAGTTTACTAATAAATTAATTCTTTGAAACAATTTCTATATATTAGTGACCATAAGTTTTTTTTATATAGATAATTTTTCATTTTAATTCATGTTTTACAAATTTTTAATGTATGTTTTTCCTACCCTTTGACCCAATGCATCAAAAAGTAACCTCCTTTGCATATGTTGAATTAATGTGCAGTATACTATTCAGGAACTTGAACAAACAGTGACCTTCCGGTAATTGTAGTACTATAGACCATTGACGTCTATGTTCAGATGTGTTGCAATAAATATATCATTTAGATTTCAAAGAAATACCCATCCAATGAGGATGCACTAGCTTGGATAATGTGTCAATATTTTTCCTATCACCATGCTGCTGTATAGCTCTTAATTTTAAAGAACAGAATAAAATTTCTGGAACAGTTCAGTAAAATACATTTTTATATTCTAAGAAATATCTTCATCTTATTTATATTTTAAAACAAAGTTGGCTTTCTTTTTTTTTTAATGTATTTTGAGATGTTGTATGGAAGAATTACCCATATACCCAATACATTATAGATTATAAGCCTGAGAGGAGGATCCTCTATCCCACCCAGTCAGTTTGCTACCCAGTGTTGATTTAAAGTTGTAAAGCACTATGTAACAAGCTGAAATTATATAACAAAAAATAATAAAATATAAATATAAAAAAAATACAATGTAGCTTTTACAGCACGGGAAGGAAACAAGCTTTACCGGAGTCAAGATGCAGGAAATAATCCAAAGACTACTAATAAGCACATCAACATCATGGAACAAAAACATACTAAGAGTCCCTAACCTTAAATGACCTCTACTATTAATAAAGGGTAGTTTTTTAGACAAAGGTCTGTATCTACATTCCCCTGATCACGTCTCAAAACAGAAAGAGCCCAGAAGTTTAGGCACAGTTCAAAATACTGGTGCAACATACTTTACATGATTTGAACTGCTGTAACCTGTGGCTTATGCTGCCAAGAACCAATATCCATGAGAATGCAGCTGATCGTTTCCTTAGGAAACAGTGACATCAGTTGAAATTTTCAGAAAAAAAGTCCTATTTCTCTTCAAAACAAAAGAAATAACACAAAACTAGACCATTTATTCACTTTAACGTACCTTTAATTCCAGGCCTTTTCTGATCTAAGTATATACATTGCATTGGTATGGCCTGTGCAATCACAGAAATCAAAGTAACCAAATTCTAAAATGCGCGGGAGCAATAAATAAGAAGCCATCACATTTAAAATGTATACGTTAGAAAAAGTCCACTAATTATGCCTGGAAACGGGCTAAGAAATTGAGCAGCCAAACAACAATTGTCCTTTGTCATCTGAGATCCAGCACAGTCATTTTCACATCTTTTACAATCACGTGTCTGCAAGTCTGGAGAGGGAATAAGAAAATGGTCGATTAAAAATTGAGTGGATCGTGTATGAAAAGTACTTACATCAGAATCATTACATCAGACATCATCTGTCACACAAAAAAAAAAGACAAGACACTATGGAAAGATGTTTCAAGAGCAGGTTAGCATTAAACTGTAATAATCACAGAATTACTCAAGATGGGAAATGCCCACACAATTTCCACAGCTCTGATGTAAGTCTGAAAGTTTGACCTTAACCACAGAGTTATCTGTTACCATGTACAATAATAGGATTTTAGCAGTCATTATAAAGTACAGTTAAAATAAATGAAAGCAAATGCATACATGTCCACTGAGTTCATCATTTTATATCATTGCTTGTTCTATTCATATTCTTGCTACAAACAACTAAAGCTGGGTACACACTTATACAATCATACTGGAGATTTGATGGCTCTTACAATATTACTGATGATTGCAAGTCTTAATGAACATGGCAATTCACATAAACACACTACACCAATAACAGCAGATCAGAGATAATTATCTCTCCTATTCACCTGCCGAAACAATTCTAAAGCTGGGCACACACTAGAGCGATTATCGCTCTCAGCATGTGGCTGCCGATAAACGGGACGATTTTCCCCTGGGGAAAAGTCCCGATATCGGCACCATACACTAGGGTGATAATCTCTGTAGTAGAGCCTACAGCCAGCCTATTGGTTGGCTGCAGTCTCTCTCTGATTGACTGGGTCTCCTGTCAATCTTGACAGGAGACCCAGCTTTCACGCTGACGGGCTGCTGCGCTGTCAGCATGTGAGGCTCTGCAGCGCTGTGTCCTCTCTCCCTCTGTCTGGCTAACAGCGCTGTATAGCCAGACAGAGGGAGAGAGGACATAGCGCTGTAGCCTGTCAGCGTGTGGGGTTCTGCTGCGCTGTGTCTTCCTATGGAAATCTTAAATGATTATTGAAAATGCCCACACATGGCATGATTTTTCTAACGATAACAGATAATCATAAGATTCCCATAAGATACGATAATCGCGGGCGAGCGTTTTTTAAACGTTTTATCGCAAGGTTACCAAATAAATCTGCACCACACACTTGAGCGATTTTTGGCCCAATCCACAATAATCGTGCGTTTGGGCCGATAATCGCTCTAGTGTGTGGCCAGCTTTACTCCGTACACACCAAACAGATATCAGAAAAGTTGGACAGTCGTAAATGCACACACACTATCCACATTTATACTATCATCGCACCATCAGCGATTATTATTTTTAGAATATTTCTTAAGCCAAATCAACAAATGCAAGCTGTTTTAACAAATCAGATTGGTGGAAGCGTACACACATAGATGAAATAGTCGTGAACCATTAAAGATCTGCCTAATAATTGGATAGGTGCGGACCAAGCTTTACAGTTTGAACATATCACAAACATTTGTGTTTGAATTGTTAAAAGGTTTACCAAAGCTGAAACACAATTAAAATGTAATCTGAACTTACACTGAACTGTCTGGGTTCTTTGCTGTGCGGATGAAAGCCTTTCTTTTTGCACACAGATACTTCCAGCATACCGGCATTAGTAAGTCGAAAGATCCCAGTGCTAAACACAAGGAAATAAACAGTTTGCAATGGACACATAACAAAGTGCATCAGTATATATAATACATTCATATTTTATATTTTTCCTTAAACAGATATCTTAAAAAACTAAACAATTTAAACAGCTAACTTTAAAAATGATTTCATTAAATGCAAACCTTTGTTCAGATCCTCTCAAATGAAGTGGATAAACAAATTAAAATAAATTAAAATAATTAAAAAGTGGCTGTAAAGCTGGCCATACACTGGAGCGATTATTGGGCCGATCCTTCAATTATCGCATAAGGAGCCGAATTATCGTGCTAGTGTATGGTAACGATTTTTCCGAATCCAATAATCGCCCAAAAAGGGCTTCTGAACGATTATTGGATCTTTTGACATGTTTGATTTAAAACGATAAAAAGCAGTAGATTTTTTGAAAAATCACGTAGTACATGGGCATTTCACGATAATTGTGAGATCTTCGGCGATAAATTTATCGTGAAGTGGAGGCGTGCTTATGCAAATGAACTGTGACATTTAACGAAGCGCCTTGTGCATCACGAGCTGTGCGCCATGGAGTTGTGGCTGCAAACTACATTATGAACTTGGACATTTCATGAAGCGCCTGTGTTGAAATAGCTGCTTATATATGGAGGTGCATCATGAGCTGAGGGCCATGGATTTGTTGCTGTAAAGACCATAAAGAACTTGGGCATTTCATGAAGGACCTGTGTTGAAACACCTGCTTATATATACAGGTGCATCCTTGTGCATCATGAGCTGAGGGCCATGGATGTTGTTATTGTGAGCTATAACATGCATGAAGCTTCTGCTGGGTTAAAATAACCATAGAAAGGGCGAAGATTCCAAGACCCTTCGTATTCGCATCCATCTTGTCAGCAAAGAACAAAGAGCAAAGAGCAAACAAAGAGCTAGCTGGCACAGGAAGTTATATTTATACTTCCTATCGTCTACGTCACTCACACCCACATGGTAACGAATGCCCTTTTTTAAATTTACAAAAAAAATCGGATGATAAAATAAAATTGTCGTACTGTGTATGGCCAAAATCGATATTTTACACCCGACAAAACAAGACCAAAAATCAGCGTTTTTTTAAACTTTTGAACGATTATTGTATGCCACTAATGTAATGTATGGTGCCGATATTATTTGTCCCTGCAGCGGAAAAATCGGCAAGATAATTGCCGAATTCATGCGATTTTCGATAATCTCTCTAATGTATGGCCAGCTTAAGCAATAGAACAAGGTCCTTTCACTTGACATGGATACTCTGCAGATCTCAGAAAAATAATTTACAATTTCCTAACTGCAGCTGCAAGACTTTAATACTTGTTAAAGTAATGCATGATGTTTTGGGGAGTTAATTTTTAAGCAAAATTTTATTTCATATACCCCAACCCTTATGCATTTTACAAGGAATAGGCAATGTCTGTGAAATAAGTATGACGGAACATGCACGACCCCTGCTGGTTAACACTAGTACTACAAAAGAATACTAGCTTACAATACCTTAAAACACATGACTCGGTTCTACTCCATCTAAGTGAGGTAGGTGTGTATGGATCATTAAAATGGGGCACATACATGTACTAGAAGTATGTTAGATGCATTTTTTACATCCAGTATCAGTCCCTTTCAGATAAACCCCTTTTGTTAGCAGATACAGGACATAGGTTTCAAACTTTGTACTTTTCTGTTATATTTATTAACAAAGGACATACTCATTGTGCTTTGCTGAACAGACAATAGCAATGGCTTCTGGTAGCATTAGCTGGTAGGAACAGTGAGTGTGAAGATCAACACTGGAAAGGAACGCAGTCTGGGTTGGATGGGTCTGCAAAAGAACAAGCGAGATCATGTGATCAGTTTTGACTTGTATTTAAACTTGAATATCTTAAAATCTGAAACTCAAATGTTTTAAACAAATCTTTACTTTGAACAATTTATAGATAACTTTGAGGTATTTTAGTCTCTAAATTGACTCGTTCACAATGAGAGATGAATAGGAACCTTCTATTTCAAAATCAGTGTCCTCAGAAAAGCTTTGTCTAATTAAGCTTGAAATAACATTTTTTAAAGGGAGATTTATTTAAATTAAAATTTCAATTATAGTAAACCAGGACCCAGATTATGACCTGGGTATAATAATAATACAAGGTGCATTCAAGTTTTAAATTCTCCTATTTTTTTCCTCTAGGTAGTACTTGGGGAATGTTTTCAAAGATGTGGGCATTCTTTACAGTTTTCAGAGACAGATGGTAGTTCGTGGCCTCAGAACTTTAATGCGCCTCTTGGTTACATACATATTTCTTTAAAATTATTTTTAAAAGTGTGACCTAGGTTTGTTAATTATGAGAAAATTACTATAACAGGTGGTAGAAACTAATTGAATTCATTCAAAATAGAAGATTTGGTTTGGGTACCTGACCAATATATAAAAGTCAAGTAGAAAGGCAAATTTAACAAACATGAGCAAGAAGACAAATATCCTGAATATCATGTATACATGTCTTTCCATAGGATGTCCCTTCTGACAGCGCCGTGTGCAGATCAGTCCATTTCTGCCACTGGATACATCTTTATATCAAGTTCTGCTGTTGTTTTGACACAATACAATTGTACACACCCTGTGTAAACTTTTACTACAATATATCATGCTTTAAAGCAGGATATATTGATTTTCTAATCTTATAGTCCTATATATAACTTGCTGACAGTGTCAAAGTCTGAAAGAGACCTTATTCAAAAAGCTAGAAGAGATATCAGTGACTGTGCGGAGACTTATTACACAGTCTAAAGAAAAACTCATGGAAATGCAGAATTTTATAACCGTTACAATGGCTGCTTCTGTACTTGCCATGATAATGTATTTATTTCCTATGGAGACCAGCGGTTGAAGTGGAAAAGTAGAAGTGGCGGTATGGACATTTAGAAGTGGCGGTATGGACATTTAGAAGTGGCGGTATGGACATTTAGAAGTGGCAGCATGGACATTTAGAAGTGGTGGTATGAAAATATAGAAATAATAGAAGTGAATGGAGATCTATAGCTTTTCAATTAATTCAGTGGGAGAAGTGACGGTATAGCATATCCCCGTGTACCCCCTCACGTCGAGCCCTGATGGAGACTATAGATCAGTGATTCCCAAACTATGCTCCTCTGAATGTTTCTATTTCCTATTGTATTCTATTGTATTTTTAGCTTAGGGGTGTCTTGAAAAAAAATATGGAAACCCTAAGGGTGCCTGCTATAGATCATTGACACTTTATAATAATTAACTGTAAATGTCTAACTCGAAGACGAAAATAGAGTGGATTTGCAAAATTGGTGTATGCAACATGACTTTCTTAACGCTGCTTAAAAATAGTAGGAAGAAATAGTGATCCTCAGTTAAGCTCAAATAAATAAGTACTCTTTCACCCTTTTGGTATATACAGAAGGTGCTCCAAAGGAATAGCATATTTCGATATAACGTTCACCAAATTCTTTATCCAAGCTATAACGTTCATAGTTTATACTGAGGACCAGGTAGTAGTTATATGGTTTGCCTTACCATGCTCTCTACATAAAGCTGCCCACACCGATCGACCTGCTTATTGTATAGTGTACGGTATTGGCATATATGTTAGAATGTCATCAAAATAGTTTAAAATGCTCTGGGCTAAATATTGAAATGCTCAGTCTGCTGAGCAGATAATATTAGGATCAGGGTTATAGCCCTGATTACCATCTAGTGTGTGGTCACGATGTGATGTCTTTGGTGAATGGGGTGTTATAGTGACAGTGTGAATTACAGGAAGAGAGCCATTATATTACTATAAAATGATAAGGCGCCCCAAGAAATGTATATCTACTTATAACAAAGGCTGACTACACGAGAAGAGAAAGGCCAGCAAGAGTAACATATTTCAACAATAAGATAGTCACCATCAAATGACCAATGCTACAATTTCTGTATGATAGAGACATAGACCGAGCAACTACAATATCATTGAAGTATGCAAATTGTGCACCTATATTGAGGGAAAGTTTGTGTGTTTTCCTGACTTGTGTGCATGCACCTGACCAGCCTGTGTGCAGATCTTATCCTATGGATTCAGACTTTCATACGGTATTTGCAGATTTTGCACCTGGCTGCGGATAGAAACTCTAGTGGGAGTGGATGTATTTCAATTTTACAGTAATGGCGTATTAAGCATCCTTCGCCCTATCCAGTCTACTGATGTCACATCAGAAAAGTTAAGGTAGGGGGTATGCTTGTGGAAGGCCAAGGAAGGACATATCCAGCACTCGTCGCTCCAAACTGGTGCAACGTTATTAGGATAAACTGTAACATATAGTGTATAATAAAATACATTAAAGCACAGTATAAAAAGTGTACCACAAATCAGTACACTACACATAATGGACCTATAAAACATGTACATACATGAAAATAATTGTAAGATTATTGAACAAAGACACTAAATGCCATCAATCTTCCTACTCCTATCAATGCGCAAGCTGGCATTGTACTGCCATGTCTGGTGAGTTATATGACACCAATTAGGGCCACAAGTGAACAAGACAAATTGTTAGCAGATGCATCCAACGTTCACTTACATGAATCCAGCCCAAGGTTAGGAGATTGTGCTGATCCTGCACATTAAATAATTCTTCCACATTCTCCACGTCACAATAGTCTGGTCCTGCAGACTGCTTTGGTACAATTACATGGGTAATGGTAAATTCATCGTGGGTCTGCAATGTGTAAAGAAAATGTTCCTCTTTTACATTTATGAATATATTTAATTCTAGTCATTGATATATGATGTTAGGACCAGGGGTATAGTCTTAGGTTTTGACTTTGCAAAATATTAGTGGCAGATAGAATTTCACATGAATCATTACTTTTTTAAAGCTGTAAACACATTAATAATACATCTCTCTTATAGAATGACTGATGCTTGACTGTGTTAACCATTTGACTGCAGAGTCAGAGTATTCTACACATAGGGCTGGATCCAGATTTAAGTGATTGAAATTAGTTACTCCTGGGCTAAACCATGTTGATTGCAGGGGGAGTCAAGTTAATTGTATTCTTTGCATGCAGGAAGATATCTTTGAATTGCTTACTGCACACAGATACTGACCAGCTTTACTATCACACTGTTATTTAGACTTGGGATAGGAAACATCACCTCTCAACTCTAATACTGTTTGCAACAGATGAAATATGGTTTAGCCCAGGAGTAACAAATTTCAAGCACTTACTTAAGTCTGGATCCAGCATATATACACTATTATCTACAGAGATCGTATAACAAATTAATTATAAATCAAAATGCTTAAACATTTTTGTTCTGTTTGTGTATTTTAGAAGTAAAATACACCAGACTTACCAATTTCCCACAAAGAATCCCACAGGTTTCAATCCCTCTACTTGTGTTTGCATCTGCCAACTGCAAAAATTTGTGAGAAAGGTCTTTAGGCAGAACAACTAGCCGCAGTCCTTCCACAATTTCATCTGACAGAGAAAAGAGGGACACAGCGGATCAGCATTCATACACTTGATCTATGGGAGCACTGCATAGGAACATTGGGCTGGATCCAGACTTAAAAAAGTGCATGAAATTAGTTACTCTTGGGCAAAACCATGTTGATTTCAGGGGGAGTCAAGTTAATTGTATTCTTTGCATGCAGGGATATATCTTTGAATTGCTTACTGCACACAGATACTGACCAGCTTTACTATCACACTGTTATTTAGACTTGGGATAGGAAACATCCCCTCCCAACTCTAATCTGTTTGCAACAAATGAAATATGACTTCCCTGCAATCAACATTGTTTAGCCCAGTAGTAACTCGTTTCAAGCACTTAATTAAGTCTGGATCCAGCCCATTATGAGCATTGCAATATGGTGAAAGGAACACAGAATCACCCCTTTGATTGACACTTACACACATGACAATATGGTATAATAATGAATGGATTATTTTTTATAGCCCCCTTTAGGACGAATATCAGATGAGCAGATGAAAGAGCATTCTTGGGTAGCTGAAATACATTAGCATTATATTTCACATGGGTTATAGTCTAAATGGTCTGCCACACATTGTTTCCTGGAAACCAACTAACCTAGCAGTATGTTTTTGGACTGTAAGAGGAAAGCAGATAAGTTTGGGAAATTTATTGCAAACACAGAAGGGACATAAAAAAAAAAACACCACACAAGGCCCTGGTTGGAATCACTCTCATTACTCTTGGGGCTAGATTTACTAAACTGCGACAAAGCCAATAGCAACCAATAAGATTCCAGTTGACATTCTCTAGTATGTGAAAGGAACGTGAGTGCTACAATAGCATTGGTTTCTATGGGCAACATCTCCACTTTTCCTTTTCCACAGTTTACTAAGTCTAGCCCCAGGTCTAGGAGGCATAAGTGCTGCTAGCAACTGTGCCATAGAGACGTATTCCCCAGGAAACCGATACATCGCATGAGTTTATCTCATGGTCCTATCTTATGTAAGATGTTGAGGCTCAGGGAACATAAGCTACCTTCATTTTTATGTTTAATACATAGAAAGGGGATCCA
>WWET01000491.1:133758-157221 GCA_011038615.1 Limnodynastes dumerilii
GGAATCCAAGATTTCATATTCCATGGCTTCACCAGAGGATTGCTCCAAACCTTTTTATAAGGGATCCAATTACACAGAAATCAGAAGTCTGGATCTAGATCCTAGATCTTAATTTAGGTTGAAGCCCACCAAATTGTCACACAATAAAAAACAGATTGCTTGTTACACACTGATGTACAAACTATGGAGGAGATCCAGAACTAAGTACGCTAGCCGGTGACGTAAAAACACTATTATATGCACTGCGCATGTGCGTTGCAGATGTTACGCCACATAACTCTGAATGTATGTACCAGCCTAGTGTCAACAGCATAAGTACGAACGAAGGGGGCGTGCCAGACAAACGACACCCATAATTACGTTTCGGTGGTGGGGTGAGGCCTTTAAATCGTGCATTATGGCTATGTTTAGACACCTACGTACGTGAAGGCTTTACGTACGTCAGTAGTTACGCTTTGAAAAGTTAAGGCAGATTTTGGCAAGTGTAAAACAACCAAAGTACATACGAGAGGAGTGCATAGAAAATACGCTACACGATGAAACATAATGGGAAGGTAGGTCTGGATCTGGCCCTATATTCTTAATTGTTTAATGAAGTTTTACACTACAGTTTATTCAAGCTTCACTCTCTTGTGTGAGTATGCATCAGACTCAGTATCTCTTCACATCTATCACTGTGACGCTTAGTGACCCAGAATTCTTGGTGTAAGGTATGTGAACGATTAAATTCCTCAGAACAACATATATAGAAATAACCCTGAGTTTTAGCCTTTCTACACAAAGAAACAATTGAAATGTCAGATCTGTGGAGTCAGGTTAGGGAGCACTTACTTTGTACAGCACTTAGAGTTGCCGCTTGCTTTAAGGCCCTGTTAACAGGAGGAGACTGTCCAGCACATGTGGCTGCATCATGTTTTAAAGCTTGTCCAGAAAGTGCATTAGCCACAGAGTTTGTTTTGGAAGAAGGAAAACAAGTCATTATGCTGCCATCAGTCTGCTCAGAGACCTTATTTGTAGAAAGAGCTTTATTTTTCTGTTTGTCTCGGACCATGTCCTGTTTCCGGAGCTGGTCCTCAAAAAAGCTGAATTGCTCAGTCTGTAATTGCTGTTGACGCAGTTGTGCCACCCGTTTCTTCTCCGCTTCTATGAGTTGTTGCTGTTCCAATTTCTTTAGACATTCTGCTTTGTGTTTGTTCTAAGAATAGAATTGAACAAGTCTGATATAAGAAAAGGACCAGCTCTCCGAGTATCTAATCCTAACTACATTTACTGCCTCACAGTATGGTTTTACATCTTAGAAAACTCTGAGGGCCAGATTCAATTATCCGCGATGACGGGAAAACGTATGCGCTGCGCTTTTTCCTGTCATATACGGTATGACAATTAGGTGAATTTTTAGGTGCGCATAAAAGTCACCCAAAATTTTTTTGCATAATTAGCTTCGCACCGCAAAATACGCTGCTGCGAAGCGAATTGAATCTGGCCCTAAGCTTTAGTGACCAACAGAGGTTGATTATCTAAAATTAACAATAAGAAGACTGCATGGGAAAAAGTGTGTTCCGAACCAAAAACACTAGCAAATGCATTAAACGTTCAGTTAATTTTTGGTCTCTATTGAATGCATTTATTTCTGTGTTTTATACATTTTTTATGTTATGTTCATTTAGACATCTAAGGGTGCAAGGGTTTCATTTATCCTGGTCTGAGCACATATTTTCATTATGTACCTATCAGAAGCTCCTGTGCTGACATTGGGGTAGCTCTAGAACCACGTACGCAAACAATTTTATGCTAACCGCTGACGTTAAATCGCTCATTAGTATTTACTGCACATGTGCGCGGCAGATGTTACACCACGTAACTATGAACATACGTATCAACAACATAACTAATTATGAAGGGGTCGTGCCAACCATATGACACCTGTAATTACGCTTCGGAGGCGGGGTGAGGCATTAAAATCTTACAGTATGGCCGTGCTTAGGCAGGTACATACGTGTAGCCTTTACATACGTCAGTACTTACGCAGCGTAAAGTTAAGGTAGGGATCGGCAAAGGTAACACAGCCAAAGTACATACGAGTGAAGGGAGTGCATAGTAAATACGCTACGTCTTGACACGTAATGGAAGCATGGCTCTGGATATGGCCCATTATTCTTTTCTTCAGAGAAATAAAACAAGCTAGAAAGTGCAAACTGCGCTTCCTGGCCCTAAATGATTACATTTATAGGATTGTCAAAAAGGATAAGTAGCTAATGAATGAGTAAAACACAGTATGTGGCCTATAGCAAACCAGGTCATTCTTCACGAGCAATTATGGCTTCCTCCATCTTACGTTACATAAAAGAATTTTTCACTTTCCTACCTGCTTATAGAACTATGAAAAGATGCATTAATAAAAAACACGTTTTCTTCACATTTCCATTCCTGTCTTTAGAACTAATAAATGGAAAAGTTTAATCTAACTGTTGTACAATCCATTCAATTCTCATTAACTTTTTGATGTGGGGCTGGTCAACTTGAAAAGGTTTTTAATTGATATTATTTTAGTAGTTTATTAGTAAATATTATTTTTCCCTTAAGCGTTCTCTCCCTTGTCTCTTTAGATAACACATATGTTTACAATGTTGGAAAACAAACTGAACTGTGTTATTACTGTTACTGATAACAAGTATGATGCAAATAAAACATAGTGCAATCTACTGTTTGGTGCTGTGTATATACTCAGGCACACAATTGTAACAAATACTTTCATAGAGAACATCTTTCTTTATGAAGAGACGTACTTATTACACAAGCAATGATATCTAGTACAACTTACTATGCCTTTTAAATAATCTTGATATTCTAGATTATATTTCTTGAGAAGATCTTTTTTTAGATCATCTGTCCTTGGAAATGCAACCTCTTTTAATTTCTAAAATAAAACAGAAGAAATAAAACGATTACAATATAATCATTTACATAGTTGTATATTGCATGTGTATGCAAGTTATTTCACTGAACACAAGTATGAGATATTTGCTGCTACAGAGGCTTCTAACAGCATGATTCAGACTGTTGTCAAAATCTTGCTGCTGGGAGAGAAGCTCCTTGCAGTTTCAGCAGGTGAGGGTTTAGTGGCGATGGTGTGACCACCCCACCGATGTTGTAGCTTATTTATGTCATTCGTTGAAGAAGACTTCAGTACGTAAGAAAACTGTTAGCATCCAAAATTATGGTAATTTATAATCTATTTATTTTTCTTTTACAGGGGGCTATTTTTAACAAACAAATATATAAAAGGAACAAAAGAGGTCCGGCGCTTCAAACATGCATTATATAACATTATGTGTCAGCACATACATAAAAAGGAGGTTTAGTTCACAATATAGCTATATTGAGTTAAGCTTACCTGCCCATCGTCAAGGCACCTCCTGTAGGTGAGTCCGTATCCATCTGCTATATGTGTACTCAGGAGGTCTACATTAAGACACTCCTACTATTTGAACAGTGTGCAAGCAGCCATTTTGAGGGAGGGGTCAAACTCCCAAAATGAAACTAGCAAAGTAACAAAAAAACACTCTTTTAAGTGATCTACGTATCGTTTCAGTACGTAGATTGCTTATATGCCGTCTTTAAAGATGGCACATACACAATCTACGTAACAAAACGATACGTAGATTACGTAAAATAGTTACTACGCATGCGTAGTAGCTACTATCGGGAAATTAAGGATGCATGTGCAAGACGTACGGTGTTGTGGATCTGGGCCGAAACGCGTAGGTTTGGGACATATAACTCCCCTGTAACCACCTGAACTAGAAGGACCCAACATAGGAACGAGGTGGTAAGCCGGTGGCTGCTGGTTCCTACTAAAGGTCTGGTAATAGCGTCCGACACTTGTTCCGCCTGTTCTTAAAATGGTTACAAGATTCTAAAAACAATTGCCGGGCCCTGCTGTAAGATACGACTCCTCCAATTTGATCTGAAATAAACAAGCTATTGCTAATCTATATGTCTAATGAACATAAGTAAATTCAGCAAACCTTTAAAATGTCTTGTTTTTCTGGGATTTCACATTGCTGGTAGTCTCGGTGGTTAGGTAGCTTCTCGACAAACAACCTGAAAAAACATAAGATACATTTCATAGTCCCAGCAGGGTATTTGAGGAAACATTAAAGGACTAGAACGGAACACTTAATTCCTTACGCTATAAACTTGTTGTAGAGAACAAAGGCATTTTCTAGGTTTCCTTCATCCAAATATACAGAGGCCATTCTCTCCATCTCTACCCCAGAGCGAAAGTAGCGTCTAGGAGTGATGTCATCATTGATGGTGATGTTACAGCCCAGCTTGCTTAGGGCACGAACACGCTCCTCTGGGCTTAGAGATACATCAGTGTGATCTGGAATAGCCACTAGCTTCTTCTGCAAACAAAAACAAAAAATTAAGAAGTTACATAAAGTTACAATATAAACACAGAAACAAATATTAAACTCAGTCTTAAAGATAAAAGAAATGATCTAGGTGTATCTGGAAGCTGATTTAATAGGGCAACTTACCCATAAAAAGACACAAATCAGGTATAGAAAACACTCACATAAGACCCTTTAATATGGTCTTTTTGATCCTGGTATAACAAATCGGATTGTATATGAAAGGATTTACTTCTGCTTAGGTTTTAACCAGAATATTTCAATAAATCCAGTAAATTAACTTTCTGTTGCAAAGAAAGGGAGAAAACTATGTAAAAAGGTAATATTCTGGAATTCACACCTTATAATTTAATTTTATTAGGCTATAACCCTGTATGTTATAATAACATAGACAATAAAATGACAACTGAATAAACACATTTGTGGGATTGTGACTTGGCAGCCTAACTCCACGAACATGTCCAGTAAAACTCTGGCTGTTTAAACAGCATAACTAGCAAATTTGCCCACAAATTACCATTCTGCAGTCAGTTCCCAGCCCTGGGAACTCAGTGCTTAATAACCGTCCAACCCAGGTACCACCATACCTGAGTGTAAGGCCTTGAAACATGGTGGGCCCCTGGAAGCTCTGTGTCTTCCATGCTGCCACTTCCCTAGCATCTTCGACCCTTTTTGATAAGATGCTAGCCCCCATTTTCTGACTTTAAGGCTTGCCCGATGCACGGGAGAACTGCAGGAACTGCCTCTGTCCTTCTAGGTTACCACTGCATAAGTGTCAGTCAGTGGGTTTCCAGCTGCAATAATCTGTGGCCTTGCCATGTGACATCACACCACAGAGCATGGCTGCTAACTGCTACTTCTGACCTTCATCTCAAGCTGTTCCTCTGCTGTAACTTTGGTGATTGTCTTGTGCCTCGACAGGGCAGTGTGTAGGTTTGCCTTCCTACCACACACTGGCCAATAACCTGTCATTAGCGCTGGGCATTTCCTGCTAGCAGGAAGTGATTTGCAACGTTCAAAAAAGGTTGTTTTTTTTCCCCCTGTTAAATTTCTTTGCTGCCTGCTCTTTTTGCGCAGCGGTAAAAAAACTATTGAATCACCAAATTTTTACGCTAAATAGCCGGCGAAGGCGTCGTATTTTTTCCGACGCAATATTTTTGAATATACCGCCGACAATTGAATCTGGCCCAATGAGTTTTAAATTTGTCTTCTTCTAAAGGGATTAGCTTTTACAACAAATTAATCTGACGGATTGAATACATAGATTTTTGAAACCCAGATATTCCCCAGTGATTAGTTATGTGTCCACTTCTTTCACATTAAGGAGCAAATCCTGGACATCAGCAAGAGCAGTGGAGTGTACTGATCTCCTGGGTAGCCAGATTATTCGGACACTACAACTGCCAAGTAACGGTCCTATGGCTAACAGTTCTCAGAGATAACAAGATATTGTATCGATGGGGACAGCCAATCAAACTCTTTATTCAGTATGAGGGCTCCACTTGTAGTATCTTTTCATTGGAAGTTGGGACTTTCCAGTTACTGCTCCAATCTCTACCTTCCAAACTCTGGTGAAATCAGACTAGACAAAGATAACCTGAAGGACCTTAAAGTAGCTCAAAAAGTGATGGGACTCCTTTCCATAGCATAATGTAACTATACTTTTTAATGAAAACTGAATCTAGTTCACTTTAGCATTAAGTTATATTTGATGTTATTATTGTGACTTTTTTTTAGCAGTCTTCACACTAGATCATATAGCGTGTAAGCTTGCAGGCAGGGCCCTCTTACCCACCCAGTCTTGATATAATGATGGCTGGTGTCTTATCATATATTTTCAAATATGTGTAACAGACATTTCTGCTTTTTATGTTGCAGATAGAACGATATAGTCTGTTACTGGTTAATGGCAGTGTTGCTGGGGCATTTGCTTTCCTGTGTTTCTTTTGCTAGCAGATTACCCATGTGCCTTTCTTGCACCTATTTGCATTAACCTTTAAATTGATCTGAGAAACTTCCATTTTGTGTATTGTTATAATGATTGTTAAAATTGAAAAGGGTTACATAATCTGATGGCAAAATCTAAAAACCTGTTAATAAATATTAAAATAAATAAATTTAATATTGATCTGTTATATATCTGTGTTTATTATCATTCAAGGCAGAAGCGATTAGTGTGGACTTTCTGATCCTTACAATCGGAAAACACCCCTTAAATTGTCATTTTTGAGAGCCATTTAGTCAACCTTGTGATAAACTAGTGATAAGGGGCTGGATCCAGACCTTGTAAAGTGCATGAACTTAGTTACTCCAGGGATAAACCATGTTGTTTTCAGGGGAGTCAAATTTCATCTGTTGTTGAGAGGTGATGTTTCTTATCCCAAGTCTAAATAACAGTGTGATAGTAAAGCTGGTCAGTATCTGTGTGCAGTAAGCAATTCAAAGATATTTCCCTGCATGCAAAGAATACAATTAACTTGGTTCCCCTGAAATCAACATGGTTTAGCCCAGGAGTAACTAAGTTCAAGCACTTAATAAGGTCTGGATCCAGAACTTAGCGTGCTGAAAACACCCACATTTCAGTACTGGGCATGCAGGTCATCTGCTGGAGGAGGCATGGTAATCATACAGAAAAGGCTTGGCTATGATAACATCACTGGTAACTGCCATGGTCTAGAGGAGCACACACATGACAAACAAAGCATGTCATTTGGAGAAACCGATGCTGTGCCTGTCACAATTGATAGCACACAATTATTTCTATCACACATGTACATGTAATAGGCAAATTAAGCAAATAAATTTGTAGTAACATTAAATTTCAAGTATATTATGAATCCTTTTATTACACTGCTCCATTTCTGGTATCAACCACTTGCAAAAGATTCTTATATGTTAAGATCATAAAAAAAAAAAAAAACTAAACTAAAAACACAATTCCTCAGATTACATTATCAGCAGGGATGAATTTCTAATATGATATATACCAGGTCGCCTCTTTACTGATTACCAGTAAAACAGAACTTAGAAAATATTCGTCATATTTATTTAAACTATTGGTAAACATGCTTGACCCCATTTCTCACCAAACAATCCCCTGCATCACAAACAATCCATATAACAAGCAATACCAATATAAAGAGAATTATGCAAAAACAAAAATGTTTTACCAGGGAAGAAATGGAGATAGACTGCTCCATGTCGTCTTCAGATTTGATGGGAAGGGGCTGGTAATAGCTTTACAATCATTCCATCTGCAAGCAAAGGGTGAACAAAGAAAATCAATGCTTACTTCACAAGTATCAAATAACGTCAGTTCCTTTACTCTGTATGAATCAGTGGTCGATAAGAAGGCTCAGAACACTGTAATGGTCTTAATAAGTTCATGTACAGGAGTGGCAGCATGACACAAACATTCAGCAGCCTTACAGAAAATAGCATCATGTTATTTTCTGCTCATTAGAACTAATTTCCACCAGCACAAGAGTATGGTTTGCAGACAACAGCTGGGGAAGATATAGAAGAGTGAAGACATACAAGTTTTTGTGCTACAAATTATGTTTGCAGTGCTAATGCCACATTATAAATAAAATGACTTTTAAAACATTGGGGTAGATTCAGAACTACGTCCGCCTTCCATAGACGGACGTAATTCAATGAACAATAGCTACTGCGCATGCGTAGTAGCTATTGTACGTAATCTACGTATCGTTTCGATACGTAGATTGCGTATATGCGGTCTTTTAGACCATATGCATGACAGGATATTTCTGTCTTCTTATTACCAGGGCAAAATGCTCGGATTTAAGTAGGTGCAGTAACAGACTAAACGCCTGATGTATGTGCAAGAGAAGCGGCTTTTAGCGTGTGCCCAAATACTAAATGTACTTAATGATGAGATCTAGACATCTGCCACTCACATTCAGAGTGCCAGAGGGCACTGTGACCTGGGTTCAGGACATGAACATGCAAGTTACGTGTGACACTATATAAACTTGCACCTGTCCAACTCTGGTACAAATATGTACACACACATTATTGATATTAGGCAACATGTACAAAAATGTGTGCATAGCTCTTTATAACACACTAATTGCATACTGCGCATAATCAGCAGAAGCAAAGTATTTTCCCTGCATGAAAAGAATAAAATTAATCTGACTCCCCCTAAAATTCAATATGGTTTCCAGGTGTTACATTCGAACCGGTTGCAGTCTCTGGTCCGATTGCCCGCTTTGTGAAAAAGTTACTTTTAGGCTGTCTCTATTTCGAATAGGGGGCCATTTTAGAATTTTTTTTAATGAATGGGTGAGTGTGCTGCCGCACAGACAAGACAACTGAGTAGGACTCTATAGGGTTAGGCTGCAGAGGGGGGGATCTTAGGGTTAGGCTGCGAGGAAAGGAGTCTTAGGGTTAGGCTGCACGGAAGAGATGGATCGGGGAAGGGGAAGGTTAAGGGGAAAGGAGGGTTAGGTTTAGGCTAATAAAAGGGGAGGGTTAGGGTGAGGATTAGGATAAGGGTTGGGGTTGTGGAAATACTCACCTGTCGGCTATGGGAATAACTTCTGGGGATCGTCGATTACCTCACTGTGATGGAGTAGGAACATTCGCTGGCGGTGGGATGTCACAAAAGGAGTGTTGAAAATTGCCCCGTCATAAAAGTGCCATTCTCAGCGGCAAACAACACCCAATAGTTGGGAGGTGTCACTGTCCTCTACAACAACTTTGTAGCCTTTTTTTTTGTGCATCTGGAGCCGGCAGACTGTCAGAGATCTAACAGCTGCCGGACTCCTGCGGCCTGATTACCCAGCTCCATGCGTGTGACATCATACACATGGGTAGAAGAGCCGTGGCGGAGTGCAGAAGAACGGTGCAGGTAAGTATATATATATAGAAAATGGTGGTGGTGGTGGGGGGGTATGGGGAGGGGGCTGATGGAGAGCAGGGGAAAATGCTGAAGTGTATAAAAAAAAATTAGAAAGAGGAGGGGTGATGAAAATGGTGAAATTAATGGGGAGGGGGAGACAATGAATGGGGAAGGGGATAGAAAAATGATAAAGCAAATTGAGAGGGGAAGATGGCGATAAAGGGGAGATACAGAAATGATAAAGGGGAAAGGGAGGGGAAGCTGATGAATGGGGAGATGATGGATGATGAGGGGATAGAGAAATGATCAAGGGGATGGGGAAGGGGAGATGATGAATGGGGAGAGGGAGATGATAAAAGTGAATGAGAAGGGGGACATGATAAGGAGAAAGAGAAAGGATGAAAGGGAAGGTGATGAGGAGAATGGGGAGATGACGAAGGGATAGAGAAATTTTAAAGGGGAGAATGAGGGGGAGGTGATGAATGGGGAGGGGGAGATGATAAATTATATGATGAGGGGATAGAGAAATGATAAAGCGGAGGGGGGGGTTATGAGGAGGATGGGGAGATGATGAATGGGGATGGGGTGATGATGAGGGGATAGAGAAATGATAAAGGGAAATGAGGGGGGGTGATGAGGATAATGAAGAGATGATGATTGGGGAGGGGGAGATGATGGAGAGAATGGAGGGGGTGTTTTTTATAAAATAATATTTTATTTGGAAACTTCCATCTAGATCAGCCGCCCCTGTGTTCTAGGTGCAATAACAGAGTACTATGGGTAAACCAATCATTTCTTTGCAGCCTATCACTGAGAGAGGGACGGTAAGTTATATTTCTTATTTTGGTACATAGATTGTGTTATGTATATTGTGTTGTATTAAAAGGTGGCTGGGTCCTGCCATCAATAATTTATAATCTGTAGGGAGTTGCTACAGAGGGAGGTATGTACCGTGTTAGAGAAGTTTATTTTTAAGTGTAGGGACCTATCTATGAGGTATACGTGTAAAGTTTTGATTGTTTAAAAAACTAAAACAACTGTATAATAAATATTACAAACTGTTCACACATTGTTTTGAGTCAATTTCAACTATAGCACCTCACTTTCTTTAGGTATTCTATTTACGATTAATGCAATAGAATGGACTCTTGCCAATTTAGGAATTTCCTCTTTTTTGTCCCTTCAAATGCAACCCCCCATGTTGGCCCCATGTTGGCCCCAAATACAGTACTGGGGCGCTGCAACATACCCGTGCTCCGGGCACCATGGCAGATAGCTACACCTCTGCTTAGGAAGGGAGAGTTAGGGTTAGGACCATAGAAGGGGAGGGTTAGGGTCAGGCTATAGAGAAAGGAGTATTAGGGTCAGGCTAGGGAGAAGGGAGGGTTAGGATCAGGCTGTGGGGAAGGGAGGATTGGGGTTAATTTAGCCAGTTACCTTTCGAGGCATAAGCAATCGAAAACTAGCTGGGAGAGAACAGCCGTATCGAAATAGGGCCTTTCTTTGCGGGGACTCACACCCCATTCAAACTGATTTTCTTTTCTTTTTCAAACTCTTCATCAGAACCAATATTGGTCCCTGCAGCGGAGGCTTTCATATGCTAGATTTTCTGCATGAGAGGGGAGTGCACTCCCCTTGCACTTACAGAGTGTAGTTGATAAGTGGTTTAGCCTCCCATATGAGGGGGCAAATCTAACACAATAGAACAATTGAAACAGACCAAATGGCTCTTATCTGCTATCACAGTCTATGCAGTAGTAGTAACGGTAATAGGGCTCTCTCTTAATTTCATATAGTTATAATAAGCACATATTTCCATACAGGGATATAAAGAGCAATCCTCCTTTTCCTGAATTTTATGAATGCATTTCATTCTCACACACATAAAATCTCTGGATTCTAAATTATGTATTACATTTCCATTCTGAAGAACAGTACAGAAAGTAACAAAAGACCATCCCTTCAATAAAATACAAACATTACATAACATTTTAATAAAAACTTATATACAAAAGGGGGTTGGGGGCATTGAGATTAGAGTGGAAAAAAGAATCAATAATCTGCAAAGCATTTTATATGTTCCTGCCAAAGATCTGTTTAATATTCATGGCCCATGCTTCTTCCTACACTAGGAACATGTCTATGGGCTACAGGACATTATTGTTTGAAGGTTAATGTCCCATTTACTAGAGCAGAAAACAGCTGTATTAAATCCATACAAAGGAAAGTTAATAAAGGGTAATTATATTACATTTATATTATGAGCTACTGTGCACACAAACAGTTTGTTTTTCTTATTAGTGTATCAGTGGTCTAGTATTCATTGAAGCGCTGTAAATCAGTGATTGGATAGAGTACTATTTGATATAGCTATATGACAAGTTCACACTGAAACATGTTGCGGGTGGGTCTTTTTATTCTTCAACAACGTGTTTCCAAAATTGTCACCAGTGGTTGTTTTATCATTTAAATGACCTACATGCAACAGTATAAAAAACAAACACTACAATGGCTTAACCCACTAAAATGGGTTAACAGTTATCTGGGACCTGTCATGCTTGCCCATACTTGGTGATTGATATATGAAAACATGATAAAGTTGTGACTCGGATTGTTTTAGAGTTAGGACCACCAAACAGAGAAGCCTTGTAAGTGGCTGGTGGCTTATCATATAACTGCAGATGTATGTAACTAATTCCCTGACTTTTATTTTAAAGATAGAATGTTAAGGATTATTACTGGGTAATTGCAAGAGTGCCAGGCCCTTTTGTATTTGTGTAAACTCCCCTTACCTTGAACACCTGCATTATAAAATATATATCTATATCACAGCTGTGCTATAGGGTGCAGAGTCTAACATGTCCCCGGTTTTCACCAGATGGTCAGGATAGACTTATCTACCGATGACCGGAATACGTTGATAGCCAGGAAGAATTTGGGATGGAGTGAATTAATTCATCAGGTGTTAACCCTGGGAACTATGGAGAATCCTGAGGTGGCGAAAAGAAACATGGCAGACTGCATACCAATAAAGGAAAGTTATTTTGTGGCTGTACAGCAGTACTGTACATAGACGGTTTGGACAGCTGCAGATAAAACGCAAGAGACTAAACATGGCAGCTTGTAATGCCCGCTGAACTCCACGGGTTACAATCTAAGGTCCACATTTACCAAGCTGTGGGTTTTGAAAGAGTGGAGCGTTTGCCCATAGCAACCAATCAGATTCTACAATACAGATAGCGTGACTGTATATTTAATTAATTTAATAATATAAAGTTTTATTAAAATTAATTAAAGATACAGTCACTATCTGTTATAATTAACATGGTTGCCGACTTTTTGCAGCGCTCTCCGGGAGATTCCGGAGAGAAGCTTGCGCCGCATGCGGGGGGCAGGGCTTAATGACGTGATTTATGCAAATCGCGTCATTAGGCTCCACCCCCTGGCTCATACGGCCCCGTTTTTACTTAAATTAGGGGTCGGGACGGGGCTTGATGCCAAAGGAAAGTTATTTTGTGGCTGTACAGCAGTACTGTACATAGACGGTTTGGACAGCTGCAGATAAAACGCAAGAGACTAAACATGGCAGCTTGTAATGCCCGCTGAACTCCACGGGTTACAATCTAAGGTCCACATTTACCAAGCTGTGGGTTTTGAAAGAGTGGAGCGTTTGCCCATAGCAACCAATCAGATTCTACAATACAGATAGCATGACTGTATATTTAATTAATTTAATAATATAAAGTTTTATTAAAATGAATTAAAGATACAGTCACTAACCCTGATAATTAATATATAGACATATAAAAAAAATCTCTCTTCTTTTTTAATTATAATAATGTTTGAAATCAACAGTTCTTATTGTAGAAAATAAATGGGGGAGATACAGATATAAAATACCTATTTGGAACTGTCATTTAAAAATATTGGAAACTGCCCTAAGAGGTGCCAACATTGTTTGTACTATATACATTGTATACATGGTACTAATATCTATTGCAATATAGTTACATTAAACAAGTGCAAAAGACTGTAAAAGAACGAAACATTAGTAACGGATGACTTCTAGACCTGTCTATCAGGAAGTCTGTGAAGTGCCTAAAGAGGTGCCGATAGCGATCTAATTAAGACGAAAGGCCTACACGTGGAAAATAGGAAGGAAGCTACTATCCACTACAAAGGGTGCAGATGAGTCAGCGGAGGGTTCCTGTGCGGTCCCCCACTATTTGATCACATTAGCATACCGGATGTTTTCCTTTAAAAATCACTGGACATACCGTGGCTCACTTTATATTGATCCCTGATGAAGTCATTTGTGGCCCAGCAGCCCTGATGAAACGCGTTGGTTCGGACCTTTATAGCGATACAGACCGGAGGACACTACTACCTGAACCTTACCTTCTGAGTGGATCGGTACGAAGGTTTCAGGAGCAGCAGTTCTTGTCTGACAGACTCTATAAGCTTTTATTCATTACATTTGTGGTACACATGCCATTTTTAACATTGTATTAAAATTGTTTTTAAAAATGTTTCTCTTTTATATGCCACACTGACTGAATTATTCTACAACAAGCAACATTTGTTAACGCTTGAAAAAGGGAACAGTACTAATTCTTCTAAGTGGAATTATCCTAATACTATGGATTGAGCTATATCTAGGTGCAAGTCTGGTCTACCCTACACATTCATTACTACATTGGCTCTGTCTGCACCAAACAGATCCCCCAGAACTCTGCTGCCCCAACATTTTGTTGGATATAGATTA
Organism: Limnodynastes dumerilii; assembly: GCA_011038615.1. Taxonomy (NCBI): domain Eukaryota; kingdom Metazoa; phylum Chordata; class Amphibia; order Anura; family Limnodynastidae; genus Limnodynastes; species Limnodynastes dumerilii. The sequence goes on from WWET01000491.1 coordinate 147,809, forward strand.
GCCTTATTTAACATTAAAAGGTGAACTTTATGGTTTTGGTTGCGCTGCATTCCCAAATTCTGGATATATAAATTGAGCGGATGTACTTAATGTGCAGCTGTGCGTAATAAACCAAATAATACTGATGGTTGGTATAACGCAGACATGGACCATAACTTTCCAAAGTGGAATAGAATGATATCCATCCTTACTAATTACCAGCTGTATCCAAGGCCAATGTAGCGACAGCAACAGGGTTGGATGCAATATTGAAAGTAACATTACTTGGGTAATATAAAAGGATATTTTCAAATAAATGGACAGGTGTACCGGCGGAGGGTAAATAGTCACAACAATAAGCAAAGTGTGGTCAGCTCTTAATTGCAAATAGATCACTGCTTGCACGCTGATAAGAAGTGAATGGCGACACTTATATTTTACATTTTTTACTGTACTCTACAAATAAACAACCAAACAATATAATAGCAGTGATTCCTTATCTGTTTAATGTATTTCAGTATTTGAATAAATGGTACTTAATTGGCTTCTGAATTAGTGCCCCCCCTGACTTAGACAATGCCCGCAGCGGGTGCAAATCTTCTGTCTGCGTTCTGAGCAGGATTGAGAGCATTTGTCAAGGCATGTCCTTACTGTACATTGTACATTGATTACCTATCTCCATCCCCTGTTCTCCCTCCCTCCCTCAAAATGCCTCTTAGAGTTGCGCTATCATTTGTATGGGACATCCCTGCATGGGACGTCGTGAGCATGAACAGTAGCAAATCACGAGGGAAAACATCATGCCAGCTGGCATACGATCAGATCTGGATCGAGGCCACATTTGTTCTGCTGCTGCTAAATGTTATTAGTAGCAACGGGTCAAGCAGTGTGACACTGTGCTTGCTGCCAGGGATATATGGAAGGTGGTAAAGCTTCTGCTGTTGCCCAGGATCTCCAAGATATCCATACAGACCACACAGCCCTCATATTGGCCCAGGGGAAAATGTATCCCATACCTGTCCATATATCTAAACGGCAACCCCCAATAACATGAAAAACATATATGGAGGTCAAATGGAATAGTACTAGAAGTACACTTTATGTATTTGCTTTGGAAATGTAAAAAGTAGACACAGAAGAAAGCTAATTTTTGACTGTCTCTAATTCAAGAAGACAGCCAACCGGAGAGGTGAGTAACACTCTTCAGGGACTTTTAGGCTTAGGCAGCGAGAAAGGGAGAGCTAGAGTTAGGGTATTGGATGGGGAGGGTTATGGCTAGCTAATGCTGCGAGGCGGGGAACTTTAGGGTTAGGCTTAGTTGAAGTTAATCTTAGAGTTATGCTGGGAAGGGAGTCTTAGGGTTAGGAAGGGGAAGGTTAGGGTAAGGATTAAGGTAAGGGTTGGGTTAAATTTATACTTACCATTTGGCTCGAGGTAAAAGCAATCGATTAAACTGGCTTGGAGAAAACGGCCCTCTCAAAAATATATTTTTCTTTAAAATGATACAAGTTCAAATATACCGGTCACAATATCCTTGAGGAAACCATTTTAAAGAAATGCATCTATATTTATAACAAGGCTATCAATTAAAAGTACATCAATGATGTAACACTCCTGAATAGACAAACAGGCTATTTTGTGACACCGATTAAAGATTGCAAAAACAACAACAAAAATGGTGCTATAGTATGTAATTTTGTCTAAAATTTTCATGTTCTACTAGCCTTAGATTGATCATTTTATTTTTATAATACTCTGCTAGGGAACAATTTAGCATTCACTCATTTAAGACAGTGAGAGGTTTAATTTTGGGATTGCTCTGGACAGCATAAGTCTCATTCAACCTAGTTTAAAAGCCATTCTGAATTGGATATAAAACCTTTCCCATTAATATCACCGTTAACAAAAACACTAGGTGACAGAAACAGAAGCTGCAGAATATCTTCCTACGCATCGAGTGGCTTAATAAAGACAGAGAGGCCTTTTCCAGCATAATACAGCAGGACATAGCAACTCGTTACCAAACAGGAATGAGTCATCTACAATCTTAGTCATGTGCGCTAAAAAGAAATCATTTCATCCTTGGCCAGCTAGACATAGAAAGTGACGGCAGATAAGAGCCACATGGCCCATCTAGTCTGCCCATTTGTTTATTGAAAACTATACTGACCCTACCCTTCATACCTAAATCCAATGTTACAAATTAACAAGTCAACCAATATGATGCCTAGTTAAAATGCTTGAATAGCTCCTTATTTTAATAGGTCAGACATTAATTAGCAACAGTTGTCAAGGAAATTCTATAAATCTCAACCTTTCAAATGAAGTAAATAAACATGTCAGAGTATTCAAGAAGCAGTTATCAACAAGTGTAATGTCAGTTATGGGACTATACTAATAAATAATTTGAATAAAAAACCATGGTCACCAGGTAAAGTATATTGCTAGTCACCAACTAAAACATTCAAAACAAACAAAATAAGAATAAGACAACAGAGAAATGATCTGGGGGCTTATACTGTACACTGCATAAAGCCTTTTTTGGACAAATTTATAGAATGGTTTAGTAGATTTTGTTACTGTCAGCAAGAGCCCTTTTTCATAAATTTGTAGGATTATGGTTCAGCTATATACTTTAAACCACAAGGGCAGACAAGCATGTAGATAATGTTTTTACTGTTGCAGGTAATTCTGTCTTTAATATTGTATACTACTTTGTTTTCTGCATCCTGAAATTGGGTGACAGGTTTAGTGTTTGACATCTTGGTTTTCTTGCATGCTGCACATTTTGTACAGTGAAAGAAACCTTTTTTCCCTGTCAACCAATTGGATTGAGTGGTGTTTGGATTGTCTTTAATGATATTGTTGACCAGTTTTTGTTTAAGGTTGGGAGCTTTTTTGAAAATAACCTGTGGTTTGACTGGAAGTAAATCTTTGAGTGTATTATCACTCAGCAAGATGTGCCAGTGCCTACCCAAGATCTTACGTAATAATCTGGCAGTGCTGGAATATTGTGTTACGAAGGGGGCTGTTATTCTGCCTGTTTTTGTTTCCTCTTCATTTTTATTTTTATTTTTATTTTTATTTTTATTTTTATATTCCAGTAATTGTTGCCTATCTGTGTCCAAGACTTCTTTAAAGTCCTTATCTATTCTGTTGCTGTCATATTTTTTGTGTATAAAGTCTTGTTTCAGTTTTTGGCCTTGTTCCCTGTAGGTGTCTGTATCTGTGCAGTTCCTTCGTAGCCTAGTGAACTGCCCTTTGGGTATGTTTGTCAGCCAGTTAGGATTGTGACAGCTTGTTGACAAAATGTAACTGTTACAATCAACTGGTTTGAAATGTGTTTTGGTTTTTATGTGGCCCTCCTCAATAAAGATATCTAGATCTAGGAATGTGACTGTTTTTTGGCTTGAGTGTGTTGTGAATTCTAAATTCTGGTTGTTAGTATTTAGATGTGTTTTGAAAAGTTCTAGAGTATCCTGAGTGCCATTCCAGATAAAAAACACATCGTCGATGAACCGCTTCCAGAGGACCAAGTTCGCGCCAAATTGAGGGTGGTCCAGGATATAGTCCTGTTCCCACTTGCTCATAAAAAGATTCGCATAACTTGGCGCGAACTTGGTCCCCATAGCGGTTCCTCGTATCTGCAGATAGAATTGGTTGTCATACCAGAAGTAGTTGTGGTTTAGAATGTAACTGATACCTTCTAGTATGAAATTAATCTGTTCCTGTTTCAAAAGTTTTTCCTGTTCTAGTAGGGATTTAGCACTCTCTATACCCTGGTGATGGTCAATGCAGGTATAGAGTGCTTTTACATCACTCGTGCATAGATAGTAACCTTCCTCCCATTTTGTACATTCAAGAATTTTTAATATATGCGTAGTGTCCTTTAGGTGTGAGGGTTGGGTTTTCACTACTGGCTGTAGAAATGTATCCAGATATTGGGATAAGTTTGATGTGAGTGAGTCTATTCCCGATATAATCGGTCTCCCTGGTGGTCTTTCAAGATTTTTGTGAATCTTGGGTAAGTAGTAGAACACAGGAATCTTGGGGTGTCTGTTGTAAATAAAATCGTATTCTTTTTTATTTAGGATGCCTGTTTCTACTCCTTCTAGTAGATATTTAGTAAGAAGAGACTGATATTCTTCCGTAGGATTATGCTTTAGGAGATTGTATGTATCCCTATCTCCTAGGATATTGTTAGCTTCAGTTTTATAGTCCTCCTTATCCAGAATAACTATACCTCCTCCTTTGTCAGCAGGTTTGATTATTATACTCGTGTTGTCTTGAAGGTTTTTTAAAGCCTGCTGTTCATTTTTGGTAAGATTGTGTTTATTATTGTATCTGTTGGTTTTTCTTTTAGATTTTGTCTCAATGTATTTAAGGTCCTTCTCCACTAATTTTTGAAAAGTATTAATAGAGTCACCCTTCAGGTATGTTGGACAGAAGGTAGACTTGGATTTTAGGTTTGTATGTTCAAATTGGTCGATCTGCACTTGTGGGTAGGTTGCAATTTCTGTCTGTTTTTTCACAAAGTATTTCTTTAGGGTAAGAGTTCGTATGAATTTGTGTAGGTCTATGAAGGTATGAAATTTATTTAAAGTGTTTGTAGGGGCAAATTTTAGGCCCTTCTGTAGAAGTGTTATCTCAGCCTGTGTGAGTGTGTGTGTACTCAGATTAAAGATACCATTATTTCCACTTATTGGGGCTTTTTTAGTTTTGAGGCTTTTGTTGTGTTTTCCTCCCCCTCTGACTCCTCTTCTTGTAGCTCTGATCTTCTTCTTTTTATAGGGCCTACTGTTTGATTTTGTACTGGGGTTTGTATGCCTATAGATTGGTCCCTTAAGTTCATTGCTATATAGATTTCTTCCTTTAGGCTGTAGGGGGGGGCTGGTGTTAAAATGCGTGTCCCTAAAAAATGACCCTGTTGTGTTGATGTGGCTGGGTGGGCGGTTTGGTTTGTTTGTGCAACCGGTGAAGGGAACGTAATGAGATTAGTTGGAGTGTTGTTGATGCAGTGGAGGGGATCCCTTCCCCCCCTATTTTGCTGTATTTGGTTAATATTGGTTATTGATGTGGATGAAGCTGTGGAGTTTGTTTGTGTATTCTCTGTAATATTTGGGGGTTCAATATCACCCATATTTGTCTGTGTTGACTGAATCAACATATGTGTTGGATCTTCAATATCATGGATGGTGAAATCTACATCCCCCGTGTTGTTGTTCAGTTGAGTGGTGTCTAGTATATTCTGTGCCATGGATTGCATATCTGTTATGCCCTGCTCAAAAGACAATGATATTATTTGTTCATATTTCTTTGATGTAGGGTTTAGGTGGTTTAGTATAGCATCCATGTTATGTGTTGTTTCTTGATCAATTTTACGTTTTTTTGGGGTAGGTTGTTCAGTTTCGTTAACCAGTTTCATATATTGTTGGTAGGTCATATTCAGTCTAGTGTATAGAGTGTCCTTTGACATATCTATAGTTCTTTTTTTGGGTTTTGTTTGGTATATAGGTTTTCCCATATTTAACTCTCTATATTCTCTCCTGTCCCTTTCAATCTTTTTCTTTTTTATATTCTTAGTGTCCTTTTGTATTTTTGAGAGTCTAGTCATCATTACACTCTCCAAAGTTTTGTAGTTTTCATCTTGTGTGTGTTTGCTTATTTCTTTGTATAAATTATGGATTTCTTTGTCTAAGGTTTGTAAGTCCTTGTCCCTTTGTTTTACTAGTAGGGCCATTAGTGAGAGGGAGCATTGTTCTAAGATGTTATTCCACTCCCTCATGAATATTTCATTTTGAAGGTTGTGTGTGGGGTTTTTTACCATCCTAAGTCCCCTAGGTATAATGCGCTCTAATCTATATTGCTCAATGGTCCTTGTATCCCACCACATCTTTATTTCTGTCATTAGTGTTTTTTCTAAATTAAGGAACAATTTACAGAAATTCATATTCTCATTGGAATTTTTTGTATTACTTTCATTGGGTATAATGTATTCCTCAAACTCCAATTCTCGATTGTTTCTGATGTGTTTTAGGAATTCGTCCATAATGGTAAGTATGGCAGTGAGACTATTATTTAAATGTCCCGTATGTGGGTCCTGCTGCCTTACTCAGAGTGTGGACTTAGAGATAAATTAAAGTGATTTACACCTCGGTGTAGTTACTGAGTGCAGGCGCTTCCCCCTTCTGTCATATGATACTCAATCAGGGCTGCCGAGACCGGTCAGGGGGTCCACATCCCTAAAAATGGTCAACACTATAAAAATATACTCAATCCCTAGTAGGAACTGATTGTGGTCTCAGCGCTCACTGTTTTGTCCCCCCTCTTAATTTCATGTACAATATATATATTAAAGGACTATAGCTGGGCTGTAGTATAGGGATTGAGTATATTTTTATAGTGTTACCCACTGAAGAGTAGCACTACAGAAAACTACTTTGAGCCTAAAAGGTAAATTAATATATTGGATAAATAAATGAACTTACACAGTTGATGTTGAATGTAAAAAGTGAAATTTGAGGTAACTATTTTTTCCTTTTCTTTTTCAGAAACCAAGAAAAATATTTAAAATTCAGAGCTTCGCCATTGCCAGAGAATTCCAGGAAACATCACCTGTGACATCTCCTGTCACAGAGTTTTACATTCAAGTCATATATGGAATTAGTTCTTTGTCCCTGACGTTTTAAAGATTTGTTGGACTTCGGTTTAGAGAAAAATTTTGGATAAACTTTAATCAGGACTTCTCAACAGTACAATGGCCTTGTGAAATGGAAAATGGACTGGACTATCATTTAATGCACTTGTCAAGTGGACGCTGGATTTGAACACTCTGCACAGGACTTTTCTACTGCGTTACAGAACACACTGTTTGATGGAAATAGCAAGTGGAAAACTATTCAGAAAACGCTAACATGGACTTGGATAATGCACACTGGACTATGCAATAATAACCGTGCACTTGACAAGTCTACAATTTGATTTGCAATGTGGACTTAAACTCCAGTCTTCTCTAATTAACAATGGACTATTGAAAAGGACTTTAACTATAACCATGAAAGTGTTGGCTTGATATTATGATTATTTAACAAATAAATTAGCATGTTTTTGTGGTCAGAATAAATGCTTAACAGTCTTGTGTTTTGAAGGGAAAATAATAAAGTTTTCAAATTTTATTTGGTGTGGTGTCACTTTATGAATGAAATTAAGAGTCAGGTGTTAAAAGGTGTGCTTCACTAAAGGAACCCAAAAAAGTATTTTAACACATTATTTTACACAAAAAAATTAGGTTTCATATAAAATAAAGTTACATCAACTGAAAGGTGTCATATTGTCAAAGTAAGCATTGTAAAAAAACAGGCACGTGACACATTAAAAAGTGAACATTATAGAAACATTTAAAGGTTTACAAACAAATTTTAATTTTCAATTGAAAATGACTTATAAGCCTAAAAACTTAAATGTTAATAAACTTTTATTTAAGTGATGTTGTAAAATTTAAATAGACAGCATATTTAAAACAAATGGTGTTTTGATCTGGAATAAACGGAAAGAAAAATAAGTTTATATACTAGATTACTTCAATTAATAAAATATTAAAATTAAATAAATATTACTTTTTGTGAGTAAAACACAGTCAAAAGACAAATTGGAGGGCAAACATGATTGGAAAGTGTATTGAAAATAAATCACAGATACACATGTAAGGCATGCAAAACAGATTGCACATTTGCAGAAAAATAACAGTATATGTCTAGATTTCTAAACCTTGATTTACAATGTCTATTATGGAAAGATATATTGATTTTAGGCATAATAAAGACCATAGATCAGGGCCGGATTAAGGATTGTGGGGGCCCCAGGGCAACTAACTTCTGGGGGCACCTAGCACACATTTAATTTAAGTTTGAAGAAAAAGACCTGCACATGTAATACCCATTCCACAGCGCCAACGCCGAAAAAACAGTTATTGTCAACCCAGTTTTTATCTTGAACAAATGATGGGTCAAAAAAAGGACACTTTAAAGTGCACAAAAACACGGGAAATTCCCGGGTCTGTCCCTTTCACCCCACCAACCCTCCAAGTAACTGTTCCACTCTTTGTTTTTCATAGTCCTAAGAGAGAGTTCTACCATTGTGTTTGGCTCGTAGAACTCTAAAGCTATTTTCAAAAAGCCCACAGCTGGGGCCAGAAAGGGGCTCCTCTGTGTCTAACTCTAATGCCTGCCTTTACAGTCCTCTCAAATAGTCAGAGAATATGTTTAATAAAGCACTTCATATAGCTTAGAACAAAAAACTGTAATATGGGGTAAATACAGACCTATGGGCTATTTACGTTAGAACGCGTAGCGTATTTAGGCTAGCATAATTTCAATGCACGCCACTCACTTATACGTACTTTGACTGCTGCAAAAACCCTACCTTAACTGACGCACGCCATACCTGGCCCATACTGTCCAACTTAAATGCCTCACTCCGCCTACAAAGCGTGATTACGGATGTCGTATGGATATCCCCGTCCCTTCGTTCGTAGTTACGCTGATGGTACATACGTTCAGCGTTACATGACGTAACATCTGCCATGCACATGTGCAGTAAATACAAATAGACGATTTTATGTCATCAGCTAGTGTAAATATGCTAGCGTTCTCAGCTCAGGATCAGGCCCTATATCAGCCCAGAAACAAAGGGGAAAAAAGGCCCCAGCACACTGCCATAAACCAGTAACAAACTATACCTATATATCTGTAAAATAAAAGGTGGTCCTAACTCTAACAATGAGAGTCCCAATATTGGGTCACATATATATGTTTATAAATTGAGAGCCAAACTTACCTCAGGAGACACCCCTTAGGCTGGTCGTCCACTGGAAGCTACTATGAGCTACTAGCTACTATGAGCTATTATGAGCTACTATGAGCGACTAATCCAAATCAACAGAGCCTTGCTTGCGTCCACTACAAACTACTTTGTGCGAGCGACTACAGGCGACTAGCGGCTGATCCCTGAAGAATTGGATTAGTAGCTTGTAGTAGCCAGAACATCAGGAGGTCAAGATAGAGCCGTGCACCGCACTCTGCACAGAATTTCCCCTGTGAAGCAAAGGAGAGGACTGGCCTGGAAACAGAGAGAGACAACAGTGACTCATCATCACAGAGCATCAGTAAGTAAGCTATTTTTCACATTTTGGGCAGCAATATATTATATATAGGGGTTTATAAACTTACCATGGGGTGTTTATAAAAGTTTGCAAGGGGGTTTTAGAACTTTGTATGGGGTTTTGTAAAGTTTGCAAGGGGGTTTTAGAACTTTGTATGGGGTTTTGTAAAGTTTGCATGGGGGTTTTTCACTTTGTATGGGCTTTTTTTTAAAACTTGCAGGGTTTTTTTTCTATATAAGTGTGCAAGGGTTTTTTAGATTGCAAGGATTTTTTT
>WWET01000491.1:157260-167673 GCA_011038615.1 Limnodynastes dumerilii
ACTAGTTGGATGTACCTACAGTAATATATAAACACAAAAACAAAGTTAAATGTAATAAATAAACATATACATCATTTAACACATAAAAAACATCACTCAATCTATGCTGCTAGTGTGCAATTACCTTCACAAGCAATGCAGCAGAAATTTGATCACATTTAAACAGGTCTTGTGTTAACATCTTGGCCAAACACATCACTACAAAAGAGTAGTTGTTCATCATAAGTAAATAAAAGTTACATTTAAAAAAATAAATAAATACATTATGTACAATTATACAACATAAAATATTTTCACATATATACTCTTAGGCCATGATTCAGAAATAGAAAATAAGAACTTAAAGTTACACCTGCCCTAAACCATGTTGATTTCAGGGGAGTAAAATTTCATTTGTTGCAACAGTATTATGGTTAAAAGGTGATGTTTCCCAGCTCAAGTCTAATTAGCAGTTTAAAAGTGAAGCTGATCAGGTATCTGTGTGCAATAAGTAACAGCAAAGCATTCTCCCTGCATGTATAGAATAAAATTAACTTGACTCCCCCTGAAATCAACATGGTTTTGCCCAGGTGTAACTTTAAGTTCTTATTTTCAGCCTCTGAATCAGGCCCCTTGGGAGGAGAGCATTCTGGGATTTTTTCACCTCTATTGGAATCTCTGCAGTGATTATAAGTGTACATTTATACTGGCAGATTAATTGGCTGCTGAATAAATTAACCCTAGTGTGTGGATGTATGTGTGTGTTGGGGACCTTAGTATGTAGCCCAATTGGGGCAGAGACTGACGTGAATGTCTAATGTTCTCTGTAAAGCGCTGCAGACAATTTGTGGCACTATATAAATAAGCATTAATAATAATATTTTTCTTCTAGCAAACACGAGAATCTCCCAGGATGACCTTTAGTGCAGATCTCTCAACAGGACGCACACATTTTTTAATATACAAATGCATCAGAAGATTACATATTGTAAGCATTTAGTTGGTATGTCAAAGTAAATGGGAGCATAATCATTAACTACCTGCCACAAAACTTGTGTGGGAGAACATTAACATTTTCATGTGTAGGAAAAAGTCTTAGAGGAAATAATTATTCTGTAGCTGTTCTGTCCTTGAATCAGGATATGCAATATGCTTCGGTCCATCTGTGAAAATATATTTTGGCCCTTTTAGTAAAATGTATTATTTAGTTTCAAATTTAGGACAGAACGTGGCATCTAGACTAATAATAAAGATAACAAACGCATTGTTCTCAGTATGGGAGCAATTCTGGGTTTCCAAGCAAGAGATGGCCTTCATGCCTGTCTATGGGTATCTTAAAGTACTTTGCAAAGTGTTTAAACAAACAAATGTAATTTATGTGCAGTGATGTAAACTTAAATTCTATATATAAAACCTAAGAGGAAGAGAATTTTTTTTAATGTTCTGCACTTCCTCTGCCTCCCTATTGATGTGTTGTGTTATATTTACACATTTTCATGGTTATAGCAGCTAATTTATAAAGTAATATATCCTTCAGGCATATATACAATATATGTATGATAGGTGCTAGGGAAAAGGGAAATTACTGTTTTAGGACCTGATTCAGAGATTGAAAATAAGAGAGGAAAGTTACTCCTGGGCTAAACCATGTTGATTGCAGCTGAGTCATATTTCATCTGCTGCAAACTGTATTAGAGTTGAGAGGGGATATTTCCTATCCCAAGTCTAAATAACAGTGTAAAAGTAAAGCTGGTCAGTATCTATGTGCAGTAAAGAATTCAAAGATATATCCCTGCATGCAAAGAATACAATTAACTTGATTCCCCCTGCAATCAACAAGGTTTAGCCCAGGTGTAACTTTCCTCTCTTATAACCCTTTCACATCACCACCAAATACCCAGGATTTTCGTCAAAAACCCGGGTCTCTGCAAAATCCGGGTATTTGGTGGTGATGTGAAAAGACCCGGGATTTCAACCCGGGAAAAAATAAGGGTTTTGACCCGGGAAGGGAGGCAATGTGAAAGGACCAGGGTTGTTTTCAACCCGGGTCTTTCACTTTGCCTCCTTATTGGTGCAGATTTGTCTACTGTTGCTATGGCAACAGTAAACAAATCTGTTTCTAGCGTCGGAAAGGGGGAAAAAAAAAATAACAACATGTGCAAGTATAGGGCATGCTGATGGTTGTAGTTCTATAATCATCAGCATGCCCAGGGATGGCAGGGCATGCTAGCACTTGGAGAACCACAAGTGCCAGCATGCCCTGTCACTTGTGACAAACACATACCCCTTCTAGCACATTAATAAACTATAGGGCCGGCCCCTACCCTAAAAAATGCTAAACAATTACTGCCCCCTTTAAAAAATAAAGACATTAAATACCACTAATTAAAAAAATATTACCGCTAATTGTTAACAGTAAAAAAAAAAAAAATATTGTTACAAACTTACCGCCCCAGGGGTATTCAGGACCACTGGAAACACTGGCAACACTGCTTCTTCATCCGGAGGGACAGCGCACCGGAGCGCACAGCCTGTCGCAGGACGCATAGACCCTAATGCCATCGCCGCAGGCTACATTATGCGCATAACGGAGCCTGCGGCGATGGCATTAGGGTCTATGCGTCCTGCGACAGGCTGTGCGCTCCGGTGCGCTGTCCCTCCGGATGAAGAAGCAGTGTTGCCAGTGTTTCCAGTGGTCCTGAATACCCCTGGGTCGGTAAGTTTGTAACAATTTTTTTTTTTTTACTGTTAACAATTAGCGGTAATATTTATTTAATTAGCGGTATTTAATGTGTTTATTTTTTAAAGGGGGCAGTAATTGTTTAGCATTTTTTAGGGTAGGGGCCGGCCCTATATTTTATTAATGTGCTAGAAGGGGTATGTGTTTGTCACAAGTGACAGGGCATGCTGGCACTTGTGGTTCTCCAAGTGCTAGCATGCCCTGCCATCCCTGGGCATGCTGATGATTGTAGAACTATAACCATCAGCATGCCCTGCCGGGTTTAAGCTGCTAAAACCCGGGAAATTCATTGGTCATGTGAAAGGTACATACCCGTGAATTTCCCAGATTTTTGAGGACTTAAAAGGTGGGTTTTTTTACACCCGGTATTTCATCTCCTGGAAAGACCCGGGTTTTTCACAGTTGGTGATGTGAAAGGAGTATTATTTTCAAGCTCTGAATCAGGGTCTTAGATACTAAAGTGACACAAGGTCATAGAAGAGCAACAGACAATACATGCATTGAGGTTTCAATAATAACCTCAGACGTAAAAGGACTCCAGGAGGGGAGGATGAAAGCAATTGTCAGCAACCATAGTAAACATGTGAAGATGAGGGATGGTCTGTAATATAATACATTCAGTATACCATTATATAGTTTGCTTTTCTTTTGAGGGCCGAGCAATATGTAATCGAATATTCATTTCTGTTTTTGCAGAGCCTAGCTCCTTCCAGCATGAAAAACATAAAACAAAAATGAAATAGCAGAAACAAACAAAAACATAAGCTCTTACAAAGTAAAATTACTTTTGGCAACAATGTTTTAGACTCCACCTTATTGAAATAATAGTTACTGTATCACAGAGCAGTGAAACTCTGATAACCTCATTTCATAATACTCCAGATTTCTTCTCATTTGAAAATGGTTTTGGAAGTTCAAAATTTCACATAATTTAAGCCAAATAACTGCAGTTAGGGACAAAATATATTTTGTGTGATGCTGTTTTAATAGGCAATCTTCATCATGGTCCAAGAGAAAATTCCAGTGTTTAAAATATTTAAAACTAACCTTTGAACACATAGGCCCTGATTCAGAGTTTGAAGATAAGAGAGGAAAGTTATTCCTGGGCAAAACCATGTTGATTTCAGGGGAGTCAAATTTAATCTGTAGCAAACGCTATTAAAGTTGAAAGGTGATGTTTCCCAGCCCAAGTCTAAATAACAGTGTAAAAGTGAAACTGGTCAATATCTGTGTGCAATAAGCAAAAGCAAAGTATTGTCCCTGCATGCACAGAATAACATTTATTTGAATCCCCCTGAAATCAACGTGGTTTTGCCCAAGTGCAAATTTCCTCTCTTATTTTCAAACTCTGAATCAGGGCCTGTGTTCAAAGGAAAGTTTCCACAGTTGTAAATGTTAAAACAGCGTACAATTCATTTGACCTGCTCCGGACCAGTGCTAAAGACCAGCAGAATCCCGCACTGCACATGTGCAGAATGACAGCATGCATAGTATGTTGAGCGCAAGTCTACCTATCTACCTGAGTCTGCACACATGTGCTCTGTGCTAGAGGAACGGGGTATTATACAATATTTAAATGAAAAAATTGACATTTAATATTTTTGCTAAGTGCCATAGCAGCCCAGAGTTCATGCACTTTCTCCAAAATATTGCGCCTGTGTAACACACAGTGCATTTTCTATTAATAAATGGCTCTATTTTTATTACAAGCATTTCCCTAGACATGTAAAGCAAAAAAAGTAGAAGAACTTTATGAATTATGTGATAATAAACAATTGTGGTCCATACACTACAGTTATTTTTTGTTTGTTTTTTTAATGACTGAATAGCAGCATATCGCCACACAATACACTCAGGCTTTATTTAAGAGTGTACAAATACGAACTCTTGATAGGACGCGTGTAGTGCCATATGCGGCTTTATACTTCAGCTGAATAAAAACTCTTGATCAGGTCTCTTGTCGCGAACACTTGCGTACATATGTTTTCTCTGCATGCGCAATGTCAAACCCTCCAACACCACCCATTCCATTAAGAACAATATACTCCACACCTGAGCTTCCAGCTGTCACACTCACCTGGTGAAATGACTTAACAGATATTTAAAAAAAATATTTGTCTCTTCAGCAAAAGGTTGTTACCATAGTAACTGACAGTTTGAAACTGAGAAGCAGAGTTTTTTGTACGTAATGGAATGGGTCATGTTGGAGGGTATGCAATGTTACAAACCAATTGAATACAATAAAACCCACTGCATGCGCACAACTCTACACTGGATTAAAAAAAAAAAAAATACTTCAGTTCAAGGCAAGAAACCAAAAAGTGATTGTTTGATTATGTATTAACTTACAATAAAACATTAACATTAAGGATCCAGTCACTCTGCCAGACCTTGAAACATTGTTAATTAATCCTTCAAACATTAAAGTTTAGGCTTTCACCTGTTCTACAATCGTGGAAAATAATTATCTGTGGCAACAGGTACTATCAGCAAAGACTCACTAAAACAAATACTCATGACAGATGTGAGCTTATGTCAACAGTAACTGTCTTTTAACAACATGGATATTAGTATATAGTATATTTAATAAACATTGCTGTTGCATCCCAACAGAATTCTTTGCAAAACATCATAAAGTGAACCATTCATCAGAATATTACTAGAATCAAGATTAAAGGTGAACAACTGAAAGTTTTAAAATGCAACTAGATTTCTCTAAGCCTTTCATTGGGGCAAAGACCGCACCTAACAGCATTTCAAAGAAAATATAGTAATAGAATCAGAGATAAAGCTAATATTTGTCCAAGAAAGGTGTTTTTAGTTTCTTATCACGAATCAAAGAAACACCTTCTGTTGCAGCTTTTGTACATTACACTAAAAGATTCTCGGCTTTGCGTCTTCTGAAAATGAAGTTACAGAGGTAATAATAATGATAATAATGGTCATTACTATCCTACTGATTATGGTAGTGATAATAATAATGGCAATTACTATGCTACCGATTATCTTGTACACTCTTTACAATTTTTTCTGGCTATCAAGAGCCAGGGGTAATCGTGAAAGTGTCTAACCAGCATAGGATATATCAAGAAGCAAGTTTCCCAGAAAGTTTACTTCTGCAAAGAGGAAAGGAAAATGAACACATGGCGTTATGACGTTATGCCACGTGATTGTAATCTGCCCTTATGTCCCCTCCACCATTTTCTCCCCCCTATCAACCTTCTTTTGATCAGTACATTTACACTGTACTGTTATTCCTATGCACAGGATCAGCTTGCACTGGTTTTCTAGATTTACTTAGTGTATCATTTTAGAGGTGTAGTGATATTTATATTGTTTAGGGCAGCTGTAAGGTAAGCACTCTGCTCAGCACTGTAAACTCTTTGTAGTACAGCATAAAAAATGAAATAATAATAAACTAAGTAGATGGGACAAATCTCACCTATGCCTTGAGCAGTTAGAGTGTGAAACATGTGGCAAGATGAACTGGATCATTGAAAGTGATGCAAGTCAACATACTGAGACTGTGATCATTTGCTGCATGTTGCAATGTCATGACAAGCTCTATGAATGTACACAATGCATTTGAGTAAAGCAAGCTGTCTGTGCAACAAAAGCACCTCCTACCTAACCTGGAAACAGAGAGAAAAGAGATGGTTGCAACCTCTTGCTAAACCATATGTGACCTGCCTAAGGGGATGTGTGATACTTGCTTATACACAATTTCTGTTTTAGCTCAAGTTGTAGGATAAGCACAAGCAGAACATCATCCTCTAGTAATAAAACTTCACTTGCACCTGCCACCTTGACTGTAAAATTTAGTTATTACAATTCATTCTTTATCACATGTATCCACATTTACTTCAGAAATGTAGTATAAGTGTCAATTCTTGCCTCAGGATAGGGATGGACTGTAACCCAATACTTTCTATAATGTGACAACTGCAGTCTGTTACCAGAGTACTAGCATGTGAACCAGCATGCAGCAATGGTAAACTTATCTTGAAATATGCCTCATATTTACCATGAAAATAAACATGGTTACCTTTTATTACACAAACAATCTCTGAACCGATTGCACAAAAGCAACACTTGTACTCAGGACTATGTAACAAAACAAATGGTCAGTGTATAACAAGTGAATATTTAATTCACCTTCTTACACTATACATGTTAAGAATTTAAAATTACATTTTAATTTATAAGGTCAATTGGTCATCTAGAAATTTGTATTTTAGGAAATGGTTTGATCACATGGCTGCTGAACAGATTCCCATGGATATGCTGTTTTCAGGTCACCTAGGTCACAATGACACTACTGTTATCCAACTATCCCACTTTCTGCATCAATTTCCAATACTACTGAACAATCCAGATGAGGTCACCATACTTCCTGAAGGTCACTTCACTGTATAGAGGTCTTACTTAGTAACACAAGTATGTAAGGTACAACTTATCACAATAACAACATATAATGTACACAGGTTAACTCATTAAAATCAGATCATTAAATACATAGGCCAGCAGTATAATCCATCGTTCCATAACATAGTCTGTCTGTCTTTCTTGTGAAATATTTTCTTGCTAGAAAGTACAAAGAACTAATTTAAATGAATAAACAATGTATCATCCAGACAAAACCAGGAGGGTAGAACACACACACATATAATATATATATATACACATATATATATTAATGTTATCACACAATCTAGGTGCACAAAAATGACATCAGCTTCTAAGGCTTCATTTGATTTAAACAAGAAAATGAGCACATAAAGAGCATTATGCAAGCTCACAAAAATCATTGCATTCTCTGTATAGGTTATTGACATGGTCTTATGAGTTTCTGCAGCAGATGTCTGACTTTCCCTCCCTATCATTTCCTCTGAAATAATACATTGATGAGATCTGATACATATTGATAGATACAGCTATAGAGAGAGCTATCTCTCGATAGATAAATAGATATATACACACACACATCTCTCTAATCCTGCTACTTACTGACAAGGCAGTCCCTGGAGCAGGCGTTGCTTGTCATCAGCCTGTGTCTGTGAATTGCTGGGCTTTGCTGGAAAGAGCTGCAGCTCCTGGCTTTTTGTATTAGGAAAACATGATATGACAGCAGCGCAGGCAGCCCCGTGCAATGCCCACCTCTCTCCTGACCCCTATATAATCGCTTGTTTAGCAGATGTTGCTGTTATTATGGGTGCACGTTGTGGGCAGCTGGCTGGGAGGGCATCTGCACAGGTAACAGAGGCCGGGGCTGGATGAATGCGGCGCTCATACTCTGAGGTGACTGCTGAGAAGCATGACAAGGGAAAGCTCCCGCCTCCACAGGAAGCGAGATGTCTGCAGCTGCCCTCATATGACATTATTAATAAGAGGCTGCTACGAGGAATCCATTCTTCCCTCCCCAGTAATACAGGCTGCCCTTGTTGTGGTTCATTATATATTGCATTTTCACACGGCGAATGTTTAGTTTCTGCTTGAAAGCAGTGAAGGAAGAAGCCATGCAACTGGGGTCTTGTGATCTAGGGCTGAGCTCCAAACCTGTCAGCCCTCTCTGAGTGGATAGCATCTAGCAGAGGTTTGGCGATGAGAGGAATTAACTTGTATTTTTTATTTTGTCTCTTCCACAAAGGAGGTTACCATAGTAACTGAAAGTTTGAAACTGAGGAGCAGAGTATTTAATACCTAATGGAATGGCTCATGTTGGAGGGTATGCAGGATCCAGAAACATGACTTGATGTGGAGGAGGGGAGATCACAACTTCTAATTAGTGTGTGTGTAAATCTATTGGATGAATATATACTTCCTAATACCAGGTGTACATATTATGGTCCCTCCCACACACATGTCAAAAAGTAGCTGGTAACTCATCCTCTGCACTTTTCTCAGAAGGGAGAGGTATGGAAACTTGCCAAACCCCATGAATATATACATATTTTTATTTATTCATCAATTAGTATTGCTTAAAAAATTGGGATGGCTTACCCCTTGTCAGTTTTGGATAGGTAAACATTTCAGCACTGATTCAGAGTTTGGGAGTAAGGGTAAAATAGGTGCGAGTGTACAGCTCAGCTAAACCATTTTGCAATGTGAGGGGGGTAATTAATTTCAAAATGTTTGCATGCTTTATCTTTACCTTGTATATTAGAGTTGAACTAGGAAACTTCACCTTTCAGTTCTAATTTTGCTTTCACTGTTTAGACTGGCCCCCCCTTGCAGTTTAACTGCTGCAAGTCCTTGCTAGGAATGTTCGCATTGCAAATTAGGCACAGCTGAAAGCTGTTTTTCGGCTGTCCCTATTTCAAATGTGAGCCCTCTCAGAATTTTTTTTTAATTAATGGGTGTGTATGCAATTCACATACGCACACATTACCTTTCGGAAGCTTGGCTGCCGGGGACTTAGGGTTAGGCTGTGGGGGGGGGAGACTTAGGTTAGATTGCGGGAGGGGAGACTTAGGGTTTGGGTTAGGGAGCAGGTTGAGGGAAACTCACCTTTCGGAGCACAGTGTTTGATGCTCCAGAGATCGATTGCTATGCCTCATCGATATCCCAGCCAGTACAGAACTGGCTGGGAGCGAACGGCCCTTTTGAAATGGGGACGTTCGCTATGGGGACCCGCACTAAAGTTTAACATGATATTGCTCAGGTCTACACTTATACCTTAAAAAAAAAAAAAAAAAGTGAGTGCAACTCTGAATCAGCCCCTTCGTGTATCTCTCCTTTTCTATTGTAACAGGTGGTAACCTGTTTTAAATGATTGACTAGTTAACTTGGTAGGAGGGAGAAAGTGTGTCTTAAAATTGGGTGATAAATGGGGTCTCTTACTATATTCTGCTGTGTTGAACGTTATTATTTAGGTCTGCCCCAATCCCAGTGTTTTTGTAGTTTTTGAAAAATAAAGGGCAAAGCAAATGCAAAGACTTATTTGACCGAAAACAAACGGTGTATCTGTGCTTCTAATGCACAAAAATTCTTTACAAAGCAGTGTGGCTGTTTATATAATTAAAACGTTGGGTTTACATAATAAATAAATAACTGCTGCTTTTCTTTATTTGACTTTAATCATTATTTGATTACAAATAAACAACTTTATCAAGACCAATTTTGTTTAAAAACAATAGCAACTATTTTCTGGAACTTTAAACTCTAAATAGTAGTCAGAATATCATGTGTCTCTGTATTGTATACTGCTCATAAGGCAGACCTCCATGCATTGCACATGGTTCTGATTAGGCATTATTATTTGGAAATAAAGTTCTTTATATAAATAGCTTAATACATTCATTAAGTGTGTAACCTTAATCTGGCCACGCTCTTATGATGGTATGGTGCACCACAGGGTGCTTATAATCATTTTAGACCAATTAAATTCCAGATATACAAAAAAAAGGGGCATTTTCTGTTCGCTAGGATTGGAAAACATCCACTTTTTGGAGTGACTCATTATGGGTACGTTTCTGAAGGCAGGACAGGGGGAGAAGCAGGAATCTATTTAGCTAGTAGCAACTCTCTTTCCCCATCACCACCACATAGCAATATTTAGCTATTTAGGGGTGTGGGGCCCTGCCCCCTAGGTGCCGTCATTGGTGACATCACATAGGGGTGGGGCCCGGCATGCTTTAACAGCTGGCTGGCTACTGAATAGCGCTGAGCAGCAAGTATCACGGTAGACCGCCAAT
>WWET01000491.1:169023-183478 GCA_011038615.1 Limnodynastes dumerilii
AGGGAAAGAAGTTGATTCCAGGTATATTTTAATCATGTAACAAAAATGGAAAGCAGATAGTAAAGCTGTAGAGTAGACAAATTTTAAGATGTAGGTGGATGAATTTGATAAGTTTGTCTGATGAAATGCATTTTAAGAGAGCGCTTGAAAGTTTGGAGAATAGAGGATAATCTTAATGGGTGAGGAAAGTTATTCCAGAGAGTGGATGCAGCCCACTCCCTGTAACCAGGAAACTGAGCATTTGGTTAGTGTAGAGGAGAGCTGTATATCCTGTGAAGATCTGAGAGAGTGAGCTGGGATATATCTTAACATATGCATTTGTAACACTATAATTGAAACTACTTTTAAGAATTAAAATGATACTAACAATTCTTGGTCTAGATAGTGGTGTGATAGGTGTCCGGTCCGCAGAGAAGTAAAGTACACACACAATAGCAGTGCATTTTTTTACGTTTACTGATAGCTAAGTAATATATCACAGAATATTATACATAAATTTAGAATGAATTCTCACAGTGCAATAAGCTTGTTTTTTTTTTTTAAAGGTAAAGCAGGTCCAACGAAATATTACAGCTTTACCAATTTTCACACATTTGTAACAAACGTTACCACATTAAATATTTTTTTTTTCTTTAACAGTTTTACATTTACACTGTTCCTAAACACACATTGGTTTCAATTTCCCTTATATCTCCCGCTTATGAATATGATTTACCCAGACTATGTAATTATAATAATGACAACTAATATTTACAAAATAAATTATTTACTGTTTGAATATAAAAAAAAAAAAACTACAACTCCTCCTTAACTCGCTCTGAATTTCACCTCCCTCCTGTTACTCTAAATTCTCAATTCCCCTTGAATTTCAAACTCTCTCTGTCTCCTAAATGACTCTTTATTAAATCTTCCAATCTTTACTCTGTAAGTTTACTACACTTTCTTTATAGTCCTGTTTTCCTCTCAATATATCAACAGTCTTTTCCTTTAAAGTGTATCTCTCTCTGATACCTTCACATTCACTTCAAGTTCCAGTACTTCTCCTTTACAGCTCATATATCGCTAGTTTTTCCCTCTCAATGAGTTATCTCTATTGACTTCAAACTCCTACCAACCGCACCAACTTCCCACTTTCTGACACACTTTCACCCCAATCTCCAGTCTCCTGCTGTATCCTCTCTGTCTCTCCTTCTCCTCCGATAACTCACTGTCACCTCTGTACACCTGCTGTCACCTTCGGCTCCTCACTCGATCTCTCCTTCTCCTCTGATCACCTGCTGCCTCCTCTGTACACCTGCTGTCACCTTCGGCTCCTCACTCGATTCCTCTGTCTCCTCCGATAACTCACTGTCACCTCTGTACACCTGCTGTCACCTTCGGCTCCTCACTCGATTTCTCTGTCCCCTCCGATCACCCGCTGCGTCCTCTGTACACCTGCTGTCACCTTCGGCTCCTTACTCGATCTCTCCGTCCCCTCCGATCACCCGCTGTCTCCTTTGTACACCTGCTGTCCTTTCTCACAGTCGCCTTCAACTGTCTCCAACCTCTCACCGGCTCCTTTCTGTCACAATCACCTCCGGTTCCCGCTCTCACCTCCTGCTCCTCTCTCCCTCACATGACTGCCTTCTCAATGCTTCCGACTCCCCAACACTCCTCTCCAGCCTCCCTCTGTGTAACAAGACCTCCGATATCTCTACAGGCTCTCCAATAATCTCCTATTCTCACTCCCTATTACTCTTATCCTCGCTCTCTCTCACCTCACCACACTCTAACCACCAACCCCAACTGACAATCTCTTTTTCTATTACCTCTAGCGCCAGCCCCAGAACTTTCCTGATCACCCACGTGCCACTGCTCGAGCGTCCTCATCAGCTGATGGTTGCCAAGCAACCACCCTCATGCGTCCTCCCTATCAATTCTTCACTTGCCTGCGGCAAGTGGAAAAACACCCTTGCATTGGGGTGTTACACATTGGGTGCAGTTTTCGTGATGGCTTTGTAGGATAACAAAAGAATTTTGTATGGGATTATGTAAAATATAGGCAGCAAGTGTAGAGAGTGACATAGAGGAGGGGGGGGCCTTGGGTAGCAAGGCATGCTGGCGCTTGTGGATTTCCAAGCACCAGCATGCCCTGGCATCCATGGGAATGCTGATGCTTGTAGCACTACAAGCATCTATATGCCCTGTCAGGTCAGTATTATTTATTTATGTTGTAGCGTGGGGGAGGGTGGAAGGGTTAATTTTTTTAATAAAAAAAAAAATGGACAGCTTGCCTGCGGTCGGACCTAATACGGCTTCTAAAGAAACACGCACCTCTGAATAGTACGTTTTTCAGGTCCGCATTGCACATCCACTAAAACTCTGAATCTGGTCCATAGCAGAGATTAAATAAACCCTCCTACTGCTAAAAATTCCAAAGAAAACGTCCTCTACTAACCCTTACAAGGTCTCTTTTTTTTCCCAAGCAAATGTTTAGTTGCTGCAATCTCTTGGGAATGTTGAATCATTGTAAAGGGATATAACATCAGCTTTTACCAGATAGAAATATCTTGCTCATTTAATAATGCAAATTCTGTTAGGAAGTGTGGGTGCCCTTTACTCTAGATCACACACCACTTTGCTTGTAAAAGAAGATGCTAAATCAGTGTTTCCCAACCTCAGTCCTCAGGGACCCCTAAGGTGTGTTCATTACTAAAAAAAAACAAAAAAAAAACTCCACAGGTGGTACTCATTATATCACTTTTGATTCTTTAAGGAAATATGGACTGTTAGTGGTCCCTGAGGACTGAGGTTGGAAAATACTGTGCTAAGCTATTTCACCTTTGCATGTGTCATTACATAGATTTATTATAGATTTTATAAAGCCTCAGCTCTTTGGACACAGGGATAGCATCCAAATGTTGTGGGGTCAGTTGTGTATTGTTCCATCTTGTCTTGATGGCAAATAAATGACTCTAGCTGTTGCTTCGCTAATGATTTGCACCGTTGTATTTAACATCATATACTGCGCTGCACCATTTTACCATGCTGATTCATATTAAAATGTTGAACCAAAGGCCAAGAAAATTGTAAGCTAATTAAACTCTACTTCTACTAAGTCAGCAAAAATTCAGAAGGAGTTTTGTTTAAATGAACTTTCCCTTTTAGACTGTGCACTACAACATTAAGTATAAATGTATGAGATGAACTGGAAAAACCTGTTGGCTAGTGGCTTGTTGGGTGAGGCATTTTAACTTCAACTTTAAATGCATTTATCTGAAAGCCCAGGTTGGGAATGTTAGCAATGCTTATAAAATGGTGAGGTTGAAATTTAACTTGTGCTTTACAGCACGAACACTAAAGTGATTATTACTGTGCTATCCATCCAAATTGCTTGTCGGGTGGTTAAATATTGTTCAAAGGTACAAATTTCTTTATTTTTATTTCTACAAAACACTGGTCATTCTATAGAATTTTAATTAATTAGAAATAAGATTTATATAGTTCTAAAATGAAACAACTATGTAATATGCAATTGTGCATGTCCTGTAAAAATGGCCTGCATTAAAAGTCTTTACACATATGAAAAGTCCAGGTGTGGATGAAACGCGTCGTCGGTTAGACGCTATACCCGCCACTTCATGGAGCAACAGCCTGGATTGATTTTCCTAGCCATTGCCAGTGCTGGAGACCATCAACGGGGGTACATTAGCGGGGACACCCGTGCATTACCCTTTACCTCTAGACCCAGTGACTTTGCAATTAAATGGTCACTTCATCTGGTGCAGACTTCAATATGGATATAGCACTCCCATTTATCTCCAGTTGGACTTGCTATCCGTTATTCATCTGGTAATCGTAGTGTGTCCTATCATCTATACCAATGGTCCACATTAATTTGCCTTTATACAATCTCTTTTGGAAGAACTCAACATCCATTGCATCTACATTGACCAACCATCCACATTATACAATTAGCCAATTTTTAGTGGATTTATTAACATCACAATAAAGTGACCGACTCTCCCAGGTTTCATGCTCTGGCAACCGTTGCCTTCAGTAACTTAACTATTTCTATGCAGAAGCACTTTATGGAAGATGACTTGATCTAAATTTTGAGTGTGCTGATCACTACTTTATATAAATAGTGGATTTGGGTATATGCTGTTACCAATTGTGGTTATTCTTATGGTTTTATTTAATAAACAATTGAGCTACATTTCTTAGAGTTGCAACATTCTTTTATAGTGTGTTATATGTTTATGTCATTTGTCTCACATATGTGACAAGCGCAGCTGATATCTTCTTGGTTATATTTTGCTATTTTATTGAGGGTTTGATGCACATACCCTCCAGCGTGCTGATGCCACTGTGTTGTGTAATTTATGAGGATCCATTCTTTTGATATGTCGTTTTTCCATTATTAGTTTTTTTTTTTTTTTTTATCATCTTGACAAATTAGCGCTCATCCAATTTTTTTTGAAAGTTACTCACCATATTGTTGATATGTTCACCAGTGTACTGATCATGTGGGAGAGAGTGATGGGTCAGTAATGACAATGTATCGGGTCCTAAGATCTGAACAACGGCACCAGTGAAGATCCAATGACTTATCCAAAAAATCAGTTGAATGTAGTGCTGACCACTTTATCCTGCCATAAAACATCCAGTCTGGGCCCTACTTAAAATGGCGACAGATTAGAAGTGAAGGGTTTTTTTTTTTGTTGCTTCCCCCCCACTCTCTAAAGAGATTATGGACCGGAAGATGAAGAGGAAGATGTTACGACCAGAAACTCTGAACGTACTTATGAGCATACGATCACCAGCTTAATTACGGACAAAGGGGCGTGCCAGACATTCAACACCCGTAATTGAGGCCTCGTATAGGATGGGCGTGCTAAGCGTCGTAACTACGGACGCCCGCGGTTACGCTCAGAAAAGTTAGGGTAGGGTTTGGTCAGCGTAAGACCGAGGAGAGTGCTTCGTAGGTACTCTGGCGTAAATACACTACGCATAATGGCGTATTATTTGCGTAGGTCTGGATCAGGCCCGAAGTTTCTTAGCTCAACTCTATTTTATAGAATAAACATAAAACTATGCAGTATTTATTCTATGTGTAAAAGTAAAGTGTTTTTCCTGCAAAAGATTTTAAATGAATTAACAATCCTTACTTTGCAAAATAGTTTAGTCAAGCTGTAAACTTGAACCTTTTAACCCTTACTTCCAAACTCGGAATCAGCCCCTATATTTCAGAAATTTGTATCCAAATTGACATTATTGTTGTTTTGTGATTGGATATTCTTGAGTTTTACCTGTACCTGTGTAGAGTGCAATGAGCAATTCCTACTTCCAGGATGTGACTAATACATATGGTTACAGCAATCTTTACAAGTTGCCTTCCTGCCATTTGAGTTTTCAGTGTGTGTGAAAAACGAATAGGAAAGACGGTGTTGTAACTTGTTCTAGTTCTGTCATATTAAGTAATACGACACTTATGGGTTGGGCATCTTCAACAGCAAATCATTCACATCAGGATGTTTCACACTTCTACATAGGTATCGACATAGAAAGTGAGGACCTTGATTAATTTGTTGTACATCCTTTGTACTATTATTAGAGCTAAGCAGTTGACAAAGATTTGTCTCTACAGATCGTCTCATTATCAGAAACACTTGGATATCTGCAGCAGACATGGGAATTTTGTACTCTGAGGTAAGCATGGCTGGAAACTCGTTCACCTGTTAAGTTTGAAATACTGTACAATGTTCATGCATAAGTAGATTTCATTTTACAGTGGTTGACATAGGAAAATAGGATCATCAAAGTTCCTATTAATCTAAAAATGGGGATAAATATGTGTTGACATACAATGAATAATAGGCGATGAAGGAAGAATGAGAATTCCCTGCTCGTTACATTCTAAGAGACGTTAAGAAAACAAAAGAGGAGGAAGTAATTTTGTTACCATATGCACATAGAATGCTGGATATATAAGGAATATTAGTGTGGAGGCTTTGTCATGAAAACATGTGCAGTACAGCAGGGCCGTAACGAGGGTGTGTGATGGGGCGACCGCCCAGGGCATCAAGCTTAAGGGGGGCACCAGTAAGTTAATATTTAATGTTAAATTGGTTTGGAATTCAGGGTCGGGGGCACCATTTTTCCTTTTTGCCCTGGCACAAAAATTTCTTGTTACAACTCTGAGTACAGTGACTAAGTGCCCACTCATAAAATGATTAAGAAAACTCAGGACTGATTTAAATGGAACTGGTTTGGTTATTTGTTGCTGATAGGTTGCTTCAATAGACTATTACAATGATGACCACAGGACTTATTTATTTAGAGATAACATAAGTGAAGTTTGTAAGGATGTAGGATTGTAAATGAAAACACAAAACAGTAGATGATTAAATGCAAGCATAAACAAGGTGTGATTTGGAGAACTACAAGTCCTGTTAGGATTATTGTCCAAACAGTAAAGCAATGGTAAAAAAAAAAAAAACAGACGTCCCACAGAAAACGACTTCCTAGTTCTCTTATTTTTATTGTTTTTCTTCTGTCCTGTAATCCTTAAATGACCCTGTATCCTCCTAAATCTGCTTCTCTGATTGGGTAGTTGCTGACTGGCCCTTTTTAGCAACAAGTACTTTGAATACTTCCATATAAAGCAATAAAGTTTCAGGATCCAATAAAAAATGGGATTTGTGTATACATCGGAGCGGATTTAGAGTTTTAGCGGATGCGCAATTTATACCCTTTGTCCAGTGTCCGATTTCTCGTTTGAAATTACAAACAACTATGGGGACATTAACATGGCACTGCGGGCCCTGGATAGCAGGGCATACTAACGCTTGTGGTTCTCCAAGCGCCAGCATGCCCTGGCATCCATGGGCATGCTGGTGCTTGTAGTTCTACAATACTACAAGCATCAGCATGCCCTGTCAGGCCAGAATTATTTATTTATTTTAGCTATAGCCGCGGTGGGGGTCGGTGGCATCAAAAGGTGTTTATGTATAATTTTCTTTTTTTTACAGCTTCGATGAGCTGCTCCTTACGCTTACACCATCACAGTGATGGTGTAAGCATATGGCTTGTTAAGCAGCCACCGGACAGCCCTGCACAGAGTATTTAAATGAGAAAAACGCCCCTCTTCTCATTTAAATATCGTGGAACTCCCAGTTCCACAAACGCAGGGCAGTCGGATAGGCAGACAGATGGATGGATACACTTCCGCCCATCTTTCTGTGTGCGCTCCTGATCTGAGTATGCGCAGTGCTCATTTTTGCTGCGCTTCCGTCTGAAATATAGATGGAAGCACAGCTCTGAATCCGGTCCTTCTATTACTATTATTTTTCTTTTGTTTGTATGTAACTGTTCTCCTGTGTGAAATTACTGGTATCTGCAGGCCATGAATGGCAATCACCAACATGCTTTAGCAATTTTAACAAGCAATTGTTTCATACTCACCACATGGCAAATTTTTGTGTTACGCATATTACACCAGACGTTCCAGCAGACTACTGGCTTACTCTGAAATGAGCTGATATCACAGGCCGTTCTCTTCTGTGCTGCCATTTCTCCATTATGACATGTTTACAGTGTGATCAGCATAGGCGGGATTATCCTTCTGATGGCTCCAGTTTTTGTTGGGGGGCATTATGCTGATTGTGTTCCATTTCAAGTACTCCACCCAGGCTGGTGCTGGTCTGTTAGTGTGGTTCATTATTTATCACTTTATTCTGTACAGCTTATTGCTAGTTCACTACACTGAGAAAGATGAACATAGTAGTCCGGATTCACAGTTACGTAGTTTTCGTCTTACGATCGTTGTTTTAAGAATTGAGCTACTACGCATGCGTTGTAGCTTATTTATGCTATCTACGTACCATTTCTGTACGTAGATTGCGTAAGTGTGGTCTGTAGATTGCGCTTACGCAATCTACGTACAGAAATGTTACGTAGATAGCGTAATAAGCTACTACACATGCGTAGTAGCTTAATTCTTAAAACAACGTACGCAAGACGAACACTACAAAACTGTGAATCTGGATCAGTCTTATTTAGGATGTTGCTTACAGAATATCTTTACAGTATTTATAAAGTGTCTTTTTTTGAAGTTTATCCTACAGCATGTTGTACATGTGATATACACAAGTCAGTTCTACAGTAATGGTCTCCCATGCTACATGATTGAAGTTTATTCCGCTAGCATTAAATTACAATAGTTGGCCTGTCATCAAAAACATTATTAAACAATGCTGCAGAATTACAATGATAAATGAAAATATACAGTTTAATTACGTTTATATTTTAAGGCTTCCCCCTTCCCTTTAATACATTTTTTTTTAAAAATGGCTGAAGAATGACATTATTTAAACTAATGATACACCTACAAACTTAGGGGCTGATTCAGAGTTTGGGAGTAAGGGTAAAAGGTTAAAATCTTTTCCATGCAGGGAAAATACTTTACTTTTACACAGAACTCAAATACTGCATAACTTTGGGCCGTATTCAGAGATCTGTCGGGCGATCGGTCCACAAATATACGCATGGACGGAGCAAGTAACACCCACCAAAAGCACAGTCACTCCTCTTGCTGATCCATGCCCGCGGAGATTTCTGCCTAGATAGAGCAGCTGTAACTTTCCGTGGCCTTTTTTTCGAGCGTATGTCCTCCGTCCATGCGTATCTTTATAATCCCGCCCACTTCCCTTCATTTAAATGCCTTCCCCCGTCTATCTCTATGGAAATTCCTCAGTGCGTATTTTTCCGTGGGTGATCCGTGCGTATTTACCAACGTGCGATTCACAAGTCTGTTCCGTGAGGCACTTCTGCACGTATAGTCTACGTGAACGGCGTATAAAAAGTTACTACGCATGCGCAGTTGAAAGGTACTTAAAAATACGCACGGAAAACTGAGAAAAAATGGATCTCTGAATACGGCCTTTTATGTTTATTCTATAAAACAGAGTTGAACTAAGAAACTTCCTCCTAATTCTAATTCTGGTTTCACAATTTAAAATTGCCTCCCCTTGCAATTCAACACGGTGTTGCTCAGGTCTACACTTGCACTTAGCAAAAGGTGTAAGGGCAACTCGGCCCCTTAATGTCTATTTACACCAGCTTTTTTTATTTACTTGGTATTGGTACCTGTAGATTTTTTTTGGGCAGATGTAACGTTCCACGTTTTCCTCCTTTTTTTTGTATTTGTTTTTTGAAATCCAGTTCATTATGTTCGGTTTTTTTTTAAATTAATTTCTTTTTTCTTTTTCAATATATGTCTCATTAGATACACTAGTTTTTTATTTTCAGATTCGAACCTGACTGCTTGACACACCGTGTGAATCGGAATAGCTTATGTTTTTGTTGTGACATCTTGTGCAACAGGGAGTTAATGTGAAGCAGCCACACTGAGAATGAGTCACCGCTGAATCATGAATATTCCAAAAATAAATGATAGCTTTGCTCATTTCAATTTCTGCTATACAGTAAAGGCGTATGTGATAAAATAGTAGCATTCTGTGTATTTTCTGAGACATTGTTCATACCAAAGTCTAAGTCAACATTAAGCTTTTTGTTCATGTACTCTGGCTGCCGGTCCTAGATTTCATGCTTGTCAGAACATGATAATAAAGTGAAATTAATTGGGTGGTTAAAGCTGGACAAGCCCTTAAGCAACTGGGGGATTAGTATCTCTGGGCCTCATCCCCTGGTTTAGCTAAAATGGCAATGCAGGGGCTTCTGAAGGGGGAGATTGCAGGATGCCAGGGGAGGTAACAGCCAAAGCAATAATCAGAAAAGTCGGTAGTATTATATTTACAGTATAAGATGATCCAAGTATAAAATGATGTGTTTTTTAGCCTACATTATGTGTGTATGGCACCATCTGAAAGATGAAGGTGAGACATTTTAGTAAACTAGTAGGATGAATGTCAGAAATCAAGTTTTACACTGTCAGCAGCTACATGAATCGGCACACCTTACACTGTTTCCTATCAATGAACACCTCTTACCTGTGAGTCATACTGTGCACTATGGCCCAGATTTACACCTCTAGTACTTCTTGGGTCTCGATCACAGCGTAGCCTCTTAATAGTATCTGCTTTTCAGGATAAGCTATCCAGCATCATGAAAGAGTTGCAATTATCAACACCTGTTTATCTGCATATGTTTAAAGGGGTATTTATTATAGCGCATAATGCATACTGAAGCTGCACTCATACAGTTCTGAGACAAGGAGCAATTGATTTTAATATAGCCAATTAGAACCTGGAATACACCTAACCGGTCAAGGTTAAATTATCTCAACATAGGTACTAGAAGGATGTCTTTTCTTGAAGATATATGAAGTGTTTGTAAATATTCTAGAGCCTTTCCTTATATTTTTTTTTAACCATATGTATTCTATGATATTCTCCTGGTAAATCAAGAAAAACGACTATGAATCAATGTGGCACAAAGTGAAATATAGGTGGTTACTAAGGCAATTTTTTTTAGTGACTCATGTACTTCATAATTCATCCTTGGACAAATAATACTTCTATGTATTCAGTCTTCTAAGGTTAACCTTATGTAAGACTGAATCTGCTGTTCCACACTGGGCATGCATGCAAATCCATGTGAACAGACTGCACTCCACAGTGAGAAGAATGATATTTATGATGGGGGGCTGGGTTTCATTCACAAGTGATGGATATCACACAAAACAGCTTTTTCTTGCATGATGAATACATTAATAAAGAGAAATCTAAAGTACGTTTTATGGATAGTTTAGTTCTACAAACTTTATGCTACTTTGTGCCAGCAAGATAAAGGACCGTATTCAGACCACCGGATGTATTGCATATACGCCCGGTGTTTACCGAAATTGTATACTGAACATATGCGGTCTTTAAGAAGAATACCGGTGGTCTGAATACGGCCCAGAGTTATTCATCTAAACCTATATTTCATGTGTCTAGTTATTTTTATGTTTGTCCTGGATAACGGAGCGTAGCCAAGAGGGAGATGAAATCTATGCTGCTGGAACAACCTGCGGACAACAAGAGCATTAGTTTGCACATTTTAATATGCAGCAAGTTATAATATTTTCACTTTAGCAGCTAAAATGACGGTTCTAATGCACCCCTCCCCCATGAACCAAAATATATAGAATCGTGATATTTTTTATTTTATTTTTAGCCCATTTGTCAAGCTGCTTATGAAAATGACCTGGATGAGGTCCAACTGCTCCTGACAGAAGATCCTAAAAATCTAAATGTGAAGGACAATTTTGGGGGAGATACGCCATTGATCTGTGCCTGCAGAAGAGGCAATATTAAAGTAGCCAGTTACTTGCTGTCCATGAAAGCTGATATCAACCTCCTAAATGATGTGAGTTAAAACATGTATTGTAGTTTATTTTAAAATGCTTAACTAATATCTCATTTTGTGTCTATCATCTGTTTTCACCATTATTCTTCCGTATTCAAGATGGGTGTGGGTCTGCGGCAAGGAAATCTGATTTTCGATTGCTGGGATTTCGATTGCATATGTCATTGCATTGCAATCGATCCACAGAGCACCGAAAGCTCCGTGGTCATAAAAGTAGTAAAAAATAGTCCCACACTCCTTTCCCTAACCCTAACCCTCCCTTTCTGGCAGCCTGACCCTAACCCTCCCTTAATTGCAGCCTGATCCTAAGCCACCATTTCCCTAACCCTAACCCCGCAGAGATAATTTACTTACCTGTTCCAGGTCCGGCGATAGCAGTGGCGGAGGGATATTGTGCATTGCAAAAAAGTGAAGGGTGAAGTATGCGAACAGCATACTCCCCCATTCATTAAAAAAAGTATAAAATGGTAAGTATAGGAAAAAGGGACATCCGAAAAGGAACTTTCATTTCGTTCCGGAGAGTGTGTAACCGATTCAAGATCACCACAATAAAAACAAAAAGAAAATGTAAATACCACCTTCATCCTAACAGGCAGCTCCCTGACCCTATACAAAACCGGTGCAAGTCCCCACACTGATGCCTGTCATTACGAAGTAGGGACAACTGAAAGTTGCTTTTCGTCTGTCTCTATTTCGAATGATAGGTGTTTTAGATCTTTTTAATGAATGGGTGAACTGTGACGAGTCCTGCATCAGATACAGATTTTGGAAAACGAATGAATGGGTAAGATACTGAAAATAGATTCAGCATACTTACCCTTTTATTCTAAAAAATTTCTAATTAGACACATTTTCAAAAGACAGCCAACAGTTAACTGCTGGCTGTCTGTATGTCGCAAATGTGGCTTTCATAGCACAAATAGAACCCCTTTAATCAGAGTTCCAAGGCTCTGTCCCGGCTATATACATACTCCATGCCTGTCAGTCATGAAAACTGTCAGTTAGCCACCCATTGAGGTGAAGACCCACCATTAGGTGGCATTTATACTTCCTTTTCTTTTAGTTTTCTGCTTTTCAGATTAAGGGAAAGTACTAGTCCAATTTTATTACAAACTGTTGCAACTGATTGTATTAAACATATTTAATTTTACAATGCATTTTGTGTATGTGGGCATTACTATGCTGTAACATTATAACAGTATATCCTGGACGGTGATTTTTAAACTTTTCATGTTTTGTGTTTTGTATCATTTTTTAAAAAATATTTTCTCTGCAGCAATTAGAAATATGTTGAAATGCTAATAGATTGCACCAACACTGAATTACCTTGTACCTGCTCCCATCCTCTCTCTCTAATCTTCTTTGTCCTTGCTCTCCCCCTCTGGAAGTGTGCCGGAACCCTGGCGGAATATTAGTGACAGTAGGTAAACAGTCTGCGCTCTAAATGTCGAGCTCAAATACTACAACCCGCTTGATTAAGCGGTACTTCTTGTTTAGCTGTCTCTTTGACTTTTGAACACCTAACATGCAGGCATCTTACACAGGTGTTATTAGCAATAAGAAAAATTAAGTTACCCGTCACTGTTCCAGAACTTTCTATAATGCATAAATAAGTATAAAAGTATTATAGAAGAGCAAATATTCAGAAAAAAGATAGAAAAACCAACAGTCGTATTTCTTTATTGAATATTCTTAATATGAAAGTTTGCTATAATTGGTAGTGGAATCTCTAGGGTTACCAGAACTTGAATATAGTTTATAGTACATTAAATGGTAACTGAAGGTGACCTGCTGACATTACTGTTTGATATGAAAACAATTGTGTTCTCTCTGTAACAGAAGGAAAGGACATGTTTGCACTACGCTGTAAGAAAACGTTTCACATTCCTGGACTACTTGCTAATCGTTATCTTGATGCCGGTTATGCTTATTGGATATGCTATCATGGTGAGAGCAAAAGAGTTGCTAATGGAATATATTCTTCAGCCAATGTGTAACTTTCAAAGTTGTACTACACACCCTGTCATTGTGAGAATGGTAAACTCCTTTTTATGTCCTCTTGAAGGATTTCAAAACAACTTCACATGTAAATTATGTTTTCCCAGGAGTTAAAAGCTAATACATGCATAATACTGCATAGTACTACACGTCAACCTAGATTGCCCTTTCTGATGGGCACTGATATATTCACGGAGGCCTGTAGTGGAAGCCCAGTGGTTCCAGTATAACGGGCTTAATCTTTGTATACTATATTTTGAAGTTTACTTAAAATTCTTTTTAAGCGGTGTGGGGGGAAAATACATTTTTTTTTATTTTTTTTTTTAATAGATTCCTTTATTTTGTTGTTTTTTTTTATTACTGTTATGTGCTTTATATAACTGACAGATATTTTAATTGTAAATCTTTGCTCCTATGTCCTTTTTTACTTTTTTATTGCACGTGGACAGATTTCAAAGAGCAAGCAGAACGAGAGATTGATTAGACTGTTACTGGATTCCGGTGTCAATGTCAATGCAGAAGATTCAGTAAGTAGTAATATGTGGACTTATGAATTACAATACATGTTATATATCTATATTGTGTAAAGCTGGGCACACACTAGAGCGATTATCGGCCCAAACGCACGATTATCTTGGATTGGGCCAAAAATCGCTCTAGTGTGTGGTGCAGATTTATTTGGTGACTTAAGATAAAACGTTTAAAAAAACGCTCGCCCGCGATTATGGCATCTTATGGGAATCTTAAATGATTATCAGTTATCGTTAGAAAAATAATGCCGTGTGTGGGCATTTTCGATAATCATTTAAGATTTCCATAGGAAGACACAGCGCAGCAGAACTACACACGCTGACAGGCTTCAGCGCTATGTCCTCTCTCCCTCTGTCTGGCTATATAGCGCTGTATAGTCAGACTGAGGGAGAGAGGACACAGCGCTGCAGCCTGTCAGTGTGTGAGGCTCTGCAGCGCTGTGTCCTCTCTCCCTCTGCCTGGCTATACAGCGCTGTATAGCCAGACTGAGGGAGAGAGGACACCGCGCAGCAGAACCCCTCATGCTGACAGGCTGCAGCGCTGTGTATTCTCTCCCCCTGTCTGGCTCTACAGC
>WWET01000491.1:199283-214290 GCA_011038615.1 Limnodynastes dumerilii
GTGTATGACTCATCCTGTGAATTGAATGGGTTATGTCAGCTCCATTGTCTGAAATCTGCAATATGCCAGCAGCTGATAAATGGTGAATAAACAAAGTTTTAATGATTTATTAATGGTCCGCAACCTAGCTTTACCACCATGGACCGGATCTAGACCTGATAACGTCAGGTCACTTACACACACAAGGTGCGTAAGTGGCCTGACTTCACTGGAGGGCGCCCTCCAGATGTTACGCTAGGGTTACGATAGTTAATGCAGGCGTAAGCTGTCATAAAGCCCGCATGAGATAGGGGAGTGACAGGGGGCGGGCACTACCCTCTCTATCGCAGAAGTGTAGACCCATTTTCTGTACGTGCGGGGTCTGGATCCGGTCCCATGTCTTAATGGCTGAAAAAGTTTTATCTGAGCCCAGCTGTATAGGGATTGATTGATTAGTGGTGTCTAGTTCCTAACAGATACAATTTTTTTCTCAGGAATAATTAGTAAGACTCTTATTTGTATTTTATTCTCAATAATTCTTTTTATTATAGTCACTCTATATATTTTTAACTTACTTCTCTGTGGACTTATGTTCCTTTTTATTGTAATGAATATTTAAAAATAAGATTTGAAGTTTTATTATTCAGTATTAGATTCATTGCACCCTCTGATATAGCCTTGTCTCTCGCTTTACATTTGCCATAATACCTGTGACCAGTGATGCATATTTTGCACAGACGTTCCAGCAGGACAGTGTGAGGCGTACACATGAACGCGGCTCTGCAAAAATACAAATCAATAAGATTAACATTGTCAATAGGAAAAATCTATAATGAGCTACAATTCAGTTTAAAATGTATTTTCTGCTTCTCTATTACCCATTTTACACATAGATTTGTTTTATGTATGAATCTAAAGAGCAGGATACATACTTGTGAATCGCAGTTGGGGACATACATACGGAGGGGCGTGGTTGAAATCCGTATGGACAAAGTTACGTGAAAGTGGGAGGGGGGAGGCATTTAAATTACCATTTGAGGGCGCGGTTAGCTACATACGCACATACGCAAGTCTTCTACGCACGTAAACGAACTGTTACTTGGACTCACACCATTGTCTCATCTGGGACTCTCAGATACCGTTACTTCTGTATGCACCCATCTATTATTAAACCTGCTCAATTCCATTTTAACCCAACACTGTTGTCTCCATCTCTGAAACCCGGAACCGATCCCAAACAATCATTGAACGTGACAGGTGCTCTATGGTGGCGGAAGTCAACAAAAACCCGTCCGTGTGAGGGGAGTGTCATGGGTGTTGGCTTGCAACGTACGTACGTAAAATTGCGTACCTTTAACTAACGGATCTGGGAATACGGCCCTGCGTGTATGAGTTTTACTGAATTCAAAGGAGAATTACATTTGCTGGAGGAGCTGTAGACTGATATGAATTGCTCTGGAGATATATTGTACATATTTATTACAATTACTTGACAACACTAGTATCTCTGTCTCTCCTTACACAAAAAAATAAAAAGAATAGCAATTAGTTGTAATCGTACCATATTCATGTTCCACGTGTTAAATCCACACAGAAGGAATAAAGCGTTGCCACATATTTGATCCAAAACCGGTTGAGTGCAAAATTTCTCAGCAATCCATTTGATAATATTTGCATGTGGTATGAATTCCATATGGCCAAAGACATGCTAAAAGGTAAACATAAACAAAGTCACACTGGTTCCTTCTAAGTCCCCAAAAATAAAAATGAGATAACAATTTAAATTTTACTTTAGTCAATGAAAATAAAGTTGTGAGAAATCAGTGATAAGACAACACTGATTACAGAGAATTGTGAATTGCAAATACACTGTATTCTACTAATGTTATGCACAATCTTCTCTGATCCTCCATGCACACCCCTTTCCGTTCCATCTGTTCTGCTAACCACCGCTGTCTGACCTCCCTACTGATCACCACATCTCACGAAGTGCAGGGGCCAGATTTACTAAGCTGTGAGTTTGGAAAAGTGGAGATGTTGCCCACAGCAACCAATCAGTTTCTGACATTCTCTAGTATGCAATAGGTAAATTAGATCTAGAATCTGATTGGTTGCTATGGGCAACATCTCCACTTTCCCAAACCCGCAGCTTAGTAAATCTGGCCCCAGGACGTCTCCCGTGCTGCACCTCTGCACTGAAATGACCTCCCTTCTTCAGTAATTCTCTCTCCTACATCATAGGTCTTTAAATGCTCACTCAAAAGGCACCTGTTCATGCTAGCCTACCCCTCCGCCACTTAACATCCTCACTGCATCCTACATGTATTTTGTTGTTGTACTTTGTATAGCACTGTGGACACCTTGTGTCGCCTTATAAACAATAATAATGGCCCGTATTCAGAGTACCGGATAACATATACGTCCGTTTTTTTAGCAATTTTTAGTACTGCGCACGCGTAGTCATTTTTTAACGTAATCTACGTATCTTTTTCTTACGTAGATTGCGTAAATGCAGTCTTTCAGACCGCAACTACGCAATCTTTGTAAGAAAAAGATACGTAGATTACGTAAAAAAAATTACTACGCATGCGCAGTAGTAAAAAACGCTGAACACTGAACGTATATGTTACATGTCCGGTACTCTGAAGACGGGCCAATAATGTGCTCCAGTATACAGGCCATACCTACATAATCTACATTAACAATACAAACTTCATTATAGTTGTTATATGATGCATCTTACACATTTATGATTGCATGATCACTACATAACACAGAAAGATCCATAGATGCTTTGAAATGAGTTTATGGTGTTAAAATTTGGTACACCACATTATAATTGGACACCATAATAGACATAGCAGTTCACAGCCGTTCATGTTCAAACCTTATCTATATATGAAGGATTAGGACCTTGCTCTATATACTCTGCCTAATGGTGTTTTACAAAGCACCAGGGGCCTCATTTACTAAGGTGCACTTTAAATCGACTCTGCAAAACGCCTGACATCGCCTGTGTTGAGTGAAGACTTTGAGAATTAAAGTGTTAGATTTACTATTAGGCGCATTTGGCTGGAGATTAGTAAACACAGGCGATGTCTGCCGATTGTTTACCGGCAATTTAAAGCGCCGGTGTTGTTTACCAGCGATTTAAATCGTCGGAGATGATGCAGATTTTTTTTCACTGTAAGGTTAAGTATAAGGATTTTTTTTTTCATTCAAAATCGCTGGAGTTTAAAACCACTGCAACTAAATGTTTCCTAATTTGCTCTTTCTTGCACCTGGGAAGGCAGCAGAGGAAATGTGTACACATTGTTTAACATATAAGCACACATCAGCTGTGAGTCAGTATTTGTACTATGACGCGCATGATCATCAAATTACAAATATATAAACCGTGCATGTGAGTATACCTCAAAAAAACAATCAGGTATATATCTAGCCAATTTAATTGGACCAATGGGATATTTAAGTGTAGCCACTGGAGCTAAACCGAGAAACAATTTTACTTTTTGCGCCAGTTGAGGAATGGTGGAAAATGCTATAAATCCTGCAAAGACAAAAAAATAACATATTAGTCCATTTTTTAGACTGCATTATTTAATAGAAATATATTCTTTATGATTTCAAATGCCATTTTTAATCAGTTTACTTAGAACAAAGGGCTGGATCCAGACATAAGAAGGAGCTTGATATTAAGGGATCTATTTACCAACTTCATTTTTAGGTGATAATGGACTGGATCCAGACTCAAGTAAGTGCTTGAACTTAGTTACTCCTGGTCTAGACCATGTTGATTGCAGGGGGAGTCAAGTGAATTGTATTCTTTGCATGCAGGGATATATTTTTAAAATTGCTTACTGCACACAGATACTGACCAGCTTTACTATCACACTGTTATTTAGACTTGGGATAGGAAACATCACCTCTCAACTCTAATACTGTTTGCAACAGATGAAATGACTCCCCTGCAATCACCATGGTTTAGCCCAGGTGTAACTAAGTTTAAGCACTTACTTAAGTCTGGATCCAGCCCAATGTCTGTTTTTACAGTAAAACAGACATTATCACCTAAAAATGATATACTTAACATTTACAATAGTGCATTCGCCATGGAAATCTGCTGTTTCCATGGCGATGCACACACATTTCAAAAATATTTGCTGCCCCGTTGATCTTAACGGGTGGCAGCACTTCGTGCAATCTACAATCCACAAGATAAACATAACGCCATCTCAAGATGTTAGTCCCTTCATGCCAGCAATATCCCCATATTCCCCCCTTTTCCTCCCCCTAATAGCTGTTATTAGGGAGGGGAGCATGTATGGGGAGACTGCTGGAATAAAGGAGTATGCACTAATGTTAAAAAAAAAAGTAAAAAAAAAATGTTTTGTTTTTTTCTTGTATTTTAACTAAAAAAATAAATAAAGACATTGGAAGTATTAAAAACTGTAAAAAAAAAAAAAAAAAGATAAACTCATCTGCCCGGGAGATGCATCCAACTCAGCCCCGATATGAAGACACTGCACATGCGCGGTGGTTTTTCATATTAGGACTTAAAATTTTCTTTTTGAAGTGGCCTGCGATGCGTGCAGAGGTCATCGCAGGACTTCGCGGGAGCTCACCGGAGGGGTGAGTATTAGTAAATTTTAAAGGAGAAGCTTCCGGGCTCGCTGCGATCACATGCCAGCTTGGAGCAGCATCGTTCCCAGGGGAAGGTAAGTAATGGTAAATGGAGCCCTCTGAGAGGAAAGTCACTTCTGGGCTAAACCATGCTGATTGCAGGGGAATCATATTTCATCTGTTGCAAACAGTATTAGAGTTGAGAGGTGCCGTTTCCTGTCCCAAGTCTAAATAACAGTGTGATAGTAACGCTGGTCAGTATCTGTGTGCAGTAAGCAATTCAAAGATATATCCCTGCATGCAAAGAATACAATTAACTTGACTCCCCCTGAAATCAACATGGTTTTGCCCAGGAGTAACCTTCCTCTCTGATTTTAAGCACCTTCTTAAGTCTGAATCCAGCCAAAGTTTTTATATATGTCACTCTGACTTTTCATAGTAGAAATGTGATATCATGACAACTAGCTACAGGTTGCACTCAATCACAGACATTCTGCTGAGATAAGTCACAAAGTTCAAAGAAGAACCCTTCCCTTTTCCCTACCCTGCTGTAATTAGCAACCTCCCCTTTGTTTGCCAACCCACCTTGTTTCCACCCTCTTGACAGCCCTAGAAAACCCTTTTATTACTTATTATATCATTTACTTAACATACCTATAGTAGTTCCCTGAGAATACCCAATGTAATATATTTGTTTCTGTTCAGTGTTTTGCAAAATAAAATTGATAACAGCGGGAAGATCTTCCTTTGCCATTTCATCATAACTGGATAAAAAAAAGAGAAAGATGTGTCCTTACAAACATAGAAAAAAAATGCCAATTAAAGTCACAAACACAGTAACAAATGAAAGTAGCATAATTATCAATTTGTATAAAGAGTTAAAGAAGGAATGATGGGCTGTATTCACAGATACGTTTTCACGTGGAGTTCCGTGCGTATTTTTAGGTACGTTTTAACTGCAAATGCGTAGTAACTTTATTTACGTAAATCACGTTGAATATACGCACGTAAGTGCTTTAAGCACGGCCATGTGAATCGCATTTGGGGAGATACGTACGGAAGGGTGGGGATGAAATACGTAACAGAACAGTTACGTGAAAGAGGGTGGGGGGAGGCATTTAAATTAATCTTTGAGGGCGCGGTTAGATAGAATCGCACATACGGCATACATATACGCACGTATGAACACACGTAAAGTTAGAGGTGCACTTTGGAAGCGTAAGTGTACGATGGACGGCCGGGAGAGGGGAGTGTCTTGAGTGTTGGTGCGTGTTGCCTTGCTATGTGCGTGCGTTTAATTGCGTACTTTTAAAAATCTAATTTGTGAATACGGCCTGATGACACTCCAGGATTTCCCTGATAATCCTGGGAATCCTTCACCATGAGCCACTACCACTACTAACTAACTTAGTAAAATATCATGAAACATATTTAATGTCACATTTCAGAAACTAGACTCTTTGGAGTAAATTTATATTCTGGGTGGACCTAGAAAAAGAATCAGACAAGGAATTTGTTAGACAAAATATTAGTCTCTAAAAACTTCCAAACTGCATGCAATGCTAACATAGCATCCCAAATGGTAATGTTATCACAGGATGCATGAAGTTTGTAAGTTTGAAGTTTGTAAAGAATAAGCTGACAACTACTACAAACATCTAACTCATCTAACATCTAACTCATCATGCTGGATTCACAGCCCCGGATGTATTGCACATACGTCCTTAATTTACCCATAATAGCTACTACGCATGTATAGTAACTACTTGACGTATTCTACGTATTGTTTTGTTACGTAGATTGCATATATGCGGTCTTGAAGACCGCATATACGCAATCAACGTAACGAAACGTCACGTAGATTACGTAAAAAAGTTACTACGTTATGTAGATTGCGCATATGCGGTCTTTAAGAATCTACGTAACAAAACAATACGTAGAATACATCAAATAGTTACTATGCATGCGCAGTAGCTATTATCGGTAAATTGAGGATGTATGTGCAATACGTCCGGGGCTGTGAATCTGGCACATCAGGTGCCAAACAAAATTCATATCGAACCTGGATCTTTTTTATTAACAAGACCTGGTACACATACAACAATAATATGTGAAAAATACAAATTTGGTAACATAAGTTTGTTTTACATTAATTTGGTAGGAATCCTCTGAATTGTAAGTTACGGTAGATCATTTTCATATTTAGTGTTACAACATCTATCAACATGCGGGTTAACAATCTGGTACTGTAGCGGTAGAACCAAATCGAACCTATAGTAGATCATTGTGACAGCTTCCACAGTAGACAATATGGTACAGCCAGACCTTTTACTTCCATTCTAAAGCTACATGCAATAAGCAATCTTCCTCATACTAGGTTGCACAAACTAGACAT
The DNA here is from genome assembly GCA_011038615.1 of Limnodynastes dumerilii. Taxonomy (NCBI): domain Eukaryota; kingdom Metazoa; phylum Chordata; class Amphibia; order Anura; family Limnodynastidae; genus Limnodynastes; species Limnodynastes dumerilii. The sequence continues at coordinate 206,281 of WWET01000491.1, forward strand.
TTGTTAGGTGAAATAGGTAAAGCACCTAATCAAAGTATTCAAACTGATTTCTAAAGTCTTATGAGTTCCTGTTATGAGGCTCTCTTACACCTGCTGTATATCCATTCTCTGTTAAGAGTATGATTTTATGTATTAGTGGTCCCTCTGTGGGTCATCGCTCAATTTTGGGAAATCCCTAATTCTCTGATAAATCCTAAAAATTAACTTGATTTTTATTTTAAAATGGAGACTATGGATATGTCATAATCTACCTAAGCAACCAGGAGAAGGAGCCCCTGCCCACTGCTCAAGCAATACCACTGTTTGCCTCCTTGATTCTATCCCAAACCAGTTCTTTAGACTACATTTTGCCTTTTCTCCCCTTACCTGTGACCTCATGCTGAGAGTAACATACTACTTAACCATGATACAGCAAATCAGGGACAGGAGTAGCAAGAAGGGGCTTAAATCTGGATGGGGGAAGGACTCCCACTGCATGTCCACCTCTATCTAGAATGTGTGCAGTGTGGTCCTTGACAGCTGTACAGCTCTTAGGCCTCTATGGGTCTGGGGGTATTGAGGAGCTACTGGCAATGTATTAATAAACAGCACTCATCATAGACCAATTGCACCACCCTGCTCCCTCAGTAGTTATATCACTGCACTAAGACCAAGGTAAAACACCTCAAGTGTGGAGCCAAGATGATGTCACAGTCCCTCACCTCTGAGATCAATGTAAAAGTTCTTAAGGTATCTGCAATACAGCTTTTAATTGATTTTGCAAAAAAAAAAAAAAAAGTAAGATATCACACTATGCAAGTGTCCCCTTTCTTCTTTGTTATCATGGCCTATGTGGGGGTACTGGTTGTTTACTTTCATTCATATGATTGTAAAATCATATACACAACTAGATTATAACAGTAGGTTGGTTATTATTTTCTGTTCCATGATAATCACTTTTCACCATAACAGCCAGAATCTGTTTTATCATGCAGTCTTCTGCTGTAGTTTCTAGTAAATGAATAGGCTGCATTTGTAGGACTCAGGACTTTAGGATTCAGCCACAAAATTGCTGCTTCCGCTATATTCCCCTATATGCACTACATAGATAGAACAAACATTTCTAAAGTTATTCTAGTGAATGTGTGTATTACAGGCCTAACATACCTGAAAGCCCAGAATGTACGCTCTTTAGGAGACAGAGTCTTGTGTTTCCGAGACCAGGTATTCCCTCGGCTGTTTCCCAACCATACATCATAACCTGCATCTGCCAGGATGAACCCCAAGCTATTGTACTCAAAGTTAGAGATCCAGTTGCTGGCATCACCGAGTAAGCCATGCTGTAAGAATACCACAGGTTTTGGTTCTAAAAATAAGTAAAAAATATAAGTTAAAAAAAAAAGAATCCCCAAAATTTTTTGTGAGAAAAATACTTTTTTTTTTTTTTTATTGTTTATTTTTGTCCATTTATTTTTTACAGTCAAAAGCATCCACAGGCAAACTGCAGTTTGTCATTTTTCATCATTATTCAAGCTGCAAATAGTTGGTGCTGCTGCCATTATCCACATTTCACACATATACATGAGGGTGCTCAATAAACCTCCGATTTAGCGAAGGTAAAGGAAAAATTTGAAATGGACAAAAGGCAGAGTTATTCACAACATATTCTAAATGGAACATGATGGGAGCTCTAAAAATACACCATGCCCTAGTTAAAAGTGATAAACTTTTCTCTTAGTTGTTACGACATAGTACTGTCACTACAATCCTAGCTGGTGACCAATGTATTCAGTGTGTCAGTAATTTAATAAAAGACCCTAAAAATCACTAAAATTGCAGATTTTCCATTGTTGTTATGGTGAGAACAGTCATGGTTGGAGCATTGGTTTATGAAGAACCCAGAGGAGATGTGCTATGGCTGAACAATGGAGAGCTCGGAATACTGAGATTAATGCTGGGATTTATCGTGAAGCACTTACAGCAGGCTCCAAGGTCCGGATTCACAGTTACGTAGTTTTCCTCTTACGTACGTTGTTTTAAGAATTGAGCTACTACACATGCGTGGTAGCATATTTATACTATCTATGTACCATTTCTGTACAGAGATTGCGTAAGTGCGGTCTAAAGACCGGACGCAAGGATCTGATAAATGGTTTTGTCTAAAAAGCAGTGTTTCCCAACCAGAGGAAATATTTAAATATTCTTCTGGATAGGATTGACATATGTAGTGATATTTTAATCAAAGAATCAGAACTAATTAAAATATTAAAACATATTTAGAACCTATTAACTGCTACCTGTTATTCACCCCCAACATTTCATGATCTATAATAATCTTTTATTCACTTTCCCCATTTCATCATTACCGTCCTCCGATCAGATTGCTATGGCACAATGATGTCTGTATACAGACTGGGAGCTGGATCATTATATGATTAGATGCATGCCGAGACTCCTCGATCAGAGTCAGTGTGTGTCCTTATCGTATGATGTAGATACTTTAAGCAAACATTTAGTGTGATTAGTTCCAAAATAGCATGTAAGTGCGGATCATTATATGATTAGATGCATGCCGAGACTCCTCGATCAGAGTCAGTGTGTGTCCTTATCGTATGATGTAGATACTTTAAGCAAACATTTAGTGTGATTAGTTCCAAAATAGCATCAATAGACACTGTGCATTCCTTTGGTCACTAATGAATGTTTTGACCTTTTGAGACAGCAAATGGAATAAATCAAAACCAAACAGAGAAAGCTCTTGGTGTGCCCGGTATGTGCATAAGTGCTCTCCAGAAAACCACTCCAAACCAAAACAGTTGGATGGAGAGGTGTTCTTCAGAAGAATTCAATATTGTGACTCATTACCTTGCACTTTTGTTCAATTTCCTAGCAGTAATTGCAAAATGTTCTATATTTCCAGGGAACTGTTTTATTCACTATTCCTGGGTCTCTTCCTAATAGTTATACTTTAGAATACTCAATTTAGACAAAAGAAAAAAGAAAAGGACATCACTGTAGCGCACTCTTATGAGCTAACCAAAATCCCTGATTAAATTCATAAAAATATAATTTTATTAGTATATATTAAAAATTAATGGAACCTTGCGAAATATAAAAAACAAAGAAATAGGGGGGCTGATTCAGAGATGCGATTGCGAAAAGATCGCAAATATACGCATCTAATGTTAAGATCTTAGCAGGTTCAAGCCCACTGCATAAAGAGTCACTCCCCTTGCAAACAGCGGTGGATCTTAAACTTAGACCACCATTGACTAGCCCTAACTCTGCGCTGGCAGTTGAGATCTTAAGTGACGTAGTAGCGTATATTTAAGATCCCAAGTGTCAGCCCGCGCCCACTTTCCCTCATTTCCCTGCCTCCCCCCGCCCATTTCCATGCAAATCCTTAAGATCTTAAAGATTCGCAGCACTTAAGATCTTAAGTGCTTGCGATCGATTCAAACTTACGCTCTTAGCGAATTTACGCTCCTAACCGCTACGTACATGGCGTTGCACTATTACTACGCATGCACAGTATTGCGAATTTTCTAGGATCTTAAATATACGCTCCTAAGTGCCGTGGAAATCGTATCTCTGAATCAGGCCCAAGGCTTCCTCCGCCCTGTCACCTCATTTACATGTGTATCTCCGTCTCCGTCTCGTAAAAGAGGGGACAGCCCCTTTAACGTAAGGAGCAGCGTACATAACGTACGTTGTGTACGCCGATCCTTACACCATCGTAAGTAGGTTGTGCTTATGCGCACAATTTTCAGGACAGGAGAATTACGCACACGCCATACGTAATTCCCCTATCGTACGGACCTGAGGATCGGGTCCATGGAGTGATTAAGTTAGGTTACGGAGAGAGGATGGTTAGGGTAAAATGAAGAAAACCTACCCTTCGCCATTGGACTCTTCGTAGACAAATCAATTGTTGTAATGGCGCTGTCTCACTGGACACTGCAATTGCCGCTTCATTGCTGCAAAGTCATCTGTCGAAATACAGATAATTGTTGCAGGGGTTTTTATGTTTGGGCCTTAAGTTTCACGACAAGGTAGTCGTAATGGGGCTTCCCTGCCCCCGACCCCTCATTTACATGACTACCCCCGCCTGTATGGCGGGGATTCAGCCACCGTAAATTAAGGGTCAGCCTCTTCTGCGTCCGTATTCAGAGTACTGGACGTATAACAAATACGTCCGGTGTTTAGTAAATGCGGTCTGAAAGACTTGCAGAATTCCCCTGTCGTACTTAAGTGAGGATCTGGGCCTAGGCATCTACAGACAGCACAGTTCATCCTTGTGAACAACGGCTGCAGAGGTTGATATATTTGTGTAAGTATTTCCCTTCCTCTGGGATTGCTCTGATTGAACATATTACAGGTATAGACACACCAGCTGCTGACATTTAAAATGAAGACGATCAATAGTATCTGTAGATCCAGATAAGAGGAATAGAACCCTGCTCATATCTCTAATTAAAGTTAATATTTCTCTTTCAACACAAACTAAAGCTAACAGAAAGCTCCCATGAGCTACCATGAACCGTCCCCTTCAGATACCTTTCCAATTTCATCTCTAATTCCCTTGATGAATGTGCTGTCATTGCATCCTGGGAAGGAACAATCCGCCAACTGATTACATTTTGGGTAAAGAAGGCATTGCTCGTTACGGGAGATGAGAGAATTTATTTGGACGCAATAAGAAAACGTTACAACTTCTGTCCTTGTGGATAATGCAGAGACGGGTGAGAAGGAGAATTTCTTCTTTAGAGATTGAAGGGGACGTGTTACTGAAATACCGGATGATCTGAGATTCCAACGGAAGCCTGACATTTATCATCCACAGAATACTAATATTTACAAAACGGTAACTGTTCCGGGTGTGGTACGTGAGATAGAGGGTCATTTTTGTCACGTTTTTATACTCGACAACAGAAGGTTACAGTTGCCGGGTGGAACGTCTTAGTTTAGACACCAGTGTCTAAACCGTCTGTAATTAGAAAATGTATTTTGGGAATGTGAAATTATGCCGAATGACCCTATTTCCCATTAGTACTTGTTCCCATTTTAAATACAGGCTTTCGACGCGCTGTTGGCCATGGGGATGGTTAGAGTTATGGCTACAGGAACAGACTATGGCGGCCTGGGGAAGGTTAGGGTTATGGCTATGGGATATATACATATATTTAACAGAAAATAGCACTCCAATTTGCCAAGTACATGAATGCTTCGTCCACCTCAGCCCAACAACTTGAGGGACATATATATATAAAAAGTTCAATACGAGTGGCACTCGAAGTCTTGATATTAAATTAAATGGTTGTCAGCCTATTTTGGTACCAAAATAGGCTGGCGACCATTTAATTTATTATCAAGACTTTGAGTGCCACTCCTATTGAACTATATATATATATATATACATTTACAGTTTTGAACCTTTGCACGGTATGCATTTATATGGAATATAGCATTTAACTATATATTCCAAGTGTCCCACTTTGTAAAGACCATCAAGAGGAGCAGAGTTTAGCAAAGTATAGTCATTTAGAGGTGAATTGGAGTGGAGTTTTGGCAGATTACGGGGCTTACTTTGACCGCTTTGCCATCTGGGATAGTTGGGAGGTATCAGTTTACCAGTGGTATGAGTGTGTGTGCTTGCACAACCTCTCGTTACATCCAATCTTAGCTGCTTGGGTCACAAAATGTTTTTAACCTATTTGAAATCAGGAGACCTTATCGCTAATCACTTCTGAAACTGGTTTGCCCAAGCCCAATTCAAAACAAGTAGCTCACCATCCAAGCCATCACAACAAAACTGAATACAAAGTTTTACACCCCACAGAGAATCAGGGTACTGTGTATATCAATTATGATAGGACACTTACCTGTTAGGGTGAGTAGAATTTCTATATTTTATGTAATACATTTTAGATTTATAGTGGAAATTATAGAGGGATTACTCCAGAGCTAAATTTCCAGAGACTGAATATAGTCTTAATAGAAGTATCATTGGTCCGTTCTATTCTAGTTTTAATATTAATATGAGTACTCCTGTTAAATACTTAGAATAAGTTGATATCACATTTTCTTATATCATTTGATTCAATGATTTCTCAGCACAGTGCGTCATAAGGAAATTACCGTTAGACTGATATTTTACTCCATGAGGTATTCTGTAAATACTGAGAATATAGCCATCGTTAGTGACCACCTCGTATTCCTCACTTGGGTATCCTCTGTATCTTATCAATTCACTCTGTAAAAAAAATTAAAGATTAAAGCAATTATTATCATTATCATCATATGACCCCCTGGGTCACCTTACACTTGGGCAAACATTCTGGATTACATCTTGCCCCCAGGCTAAAGTATGTCAGCCAGTCCCTGGTGAGAGCAACAGAATATGTTGTCCATGAGGTTGAATTTCTAAACCAACTTGATATAACATACTATACTACAACAGCTAGTTGAACCTACAGAACTGAACTTAGTATTCTCGTTGTACCAACGATCTATAAACTGACATTACTACTTCTCTATTTCTGCTACTAATTCCTCTCTCTCTGCAACCAAGCATCTGACTTGCCTTTCTCATTGGTTTGGTACATTGCTTGGCTACCTATAAGTCACATAAAATAATGACTCCTAGATCCCTTTCCATCTCAGTAGTGGTGAGGAGGGCAGGGCTACATCTATTTTAAGCTTCAATCTCCTTAGAAAATAAAGACTGATTTAAGTTTTCCATTTATAGTTTCATCAGCTTAGGTTGGAAAATCTTATTGCTGGTATTGTTAATCTAAGGGATTTCCCACAATTTTGCCAATAATAATGAGGAACTGGTTGAGTATTGTGATCTGTTTTAACTTAATTCTAAATTATTGTGGTAAAATGAAGCTGCCCAGAAAAAATGGAAAAGCTGTAAAATACAAGCTCATATCCTCTTCACATTTTACCGTGTCTTGGGATAATGCCATGCACTTCTCACCCTACCATTGACCCGACTCTAGATAGTACGACACGTCTGAGAAAAAAGGATGAGAAATCCTTTATACCCCATCACACTGATTCTTAATACTGATTTCTACCACCTTGTTCAATGTCTAAACAGACTTTGAGAGCATACATATGGGCCAGCTGGTGCGAAGGGGGACTCAATTTGCCTTTAGCGGCCTCCAACATATATTTGTGCTAAGGAGAAATAAACACTGGACTAACCTCCAGATTAACCATTTCCTAAATTTCATGTCTAGATCCACTCACTCCAGAACATAAAAACAGAGTAGGGCCACCTCCCCAATTGCACATGTGATCTTTCTACTCTACCATCTTCTGCCAGATGCTAACATGACACCCCTTCCCGCCATTTGTAGATGCCTGGGCCAAGGAACTTTAACTCTCCCTGACTAAGATTGTCTAAGATAATCTCCCTGAAGATTGAGAGAGGATTTTTTGAGATATACACTCTTGATCACTAAGACTAAACTTCATAGAAACCCAATAGAAGATCGTATCATGGTGATACACCTCTTCCACAACAGTTCTACAGCTTATTCTACACAGTGCTGGTGCTCCACAGAGGCTATAAACATCTCTATCCATATCTGGTGGGAATGCCATTGACTACAGCCCTTCTGGCAGATATTCCATACAATTTCCTGCAAGGTCACTGAAGTGGGAGTTACTTTGGCACCTGAGACTTGGCTCCTCTCACTCCCCTCATACTTCCTAGCTAAAATTATCTTTTCTCGCTGCTCAGCAATGCAACAAAGGCTCCAAACACATTGCAGACTTCTTATAGAGACACAACTACACTGACACTATCACAATGATGCATGTCAATGTTGAATCTATTAATAATTCCTTTTTTTATTGAATATGTCACTTATATATGCAAAAATAAAGAAAATATATATTTTATATTTTGATAGATAGATAGATAGATAGATAGATAGATAGATAGATAGATACTGTAGATAGATAGATACTGTAGATAGATAGATACTGTAGATAGATAGATAGATAGATAGATAGATA